>JABSTQ010004615.1:0-20572 GCA_013358835.2 Ixodes persulcatus
ATATATTTTTCCATATAGTTATCATGGCGAACTGCTGTCACGTGTAAGTGAACTGAGAGACCTTGGAGTTGTCTTTGATTCGACCCTGAGATTTGACACTCACGTTACCAGAGTGGTTCAATCGGCCTTGCGCACGTTAGGTGCCGTGTCTCGCATGACGAAGGAATTCAAAAGCCCGTCCGCTTTTTTTACGCTGTATTGTTCCTTAGTTAGATCCCAGCTAGAGTACGCCTCGGTTGTTTGGAACGGCATTTCTAAAACTAACAGTTTATTTGTCGAGCGCGTCCAAAACAAATTTATTTCTATCTTTAAATATCGTTACCTTGAGAAAGGTGATCCTTGTCTGAACGGTGGGCGTAACTCGCAACTCGTCAACTTGTTGAGCCTGCAGCAGCGTCGGGTAAAGGCAGATTTGTTATTTTTATTTAAGACCCTGCACGGCTCGATTAACTCTCCCAGCCTTCTGTCCGAAGTGAGCCTTAGAGTTCCACGTGTGCCTACACGGCTACAATCATCTTTTTATATAGCTCGACATTTTAGCCACTTAAACCCGATCCAAAGATCGGCTGAATGTTATAACCGCTACTCTGACACAATTGATATTTTTAACTCATGCGGGAGCAAGTTCGGAAATGCTGTTCGAAACTTCCTCTTGCAAGAAAAGGGCTGATCAGTTGAAGCGTTGATGTTTGTCAGTACGTTATTCAAGTATTTGCTTTTTGCTCTCACAACCTGGTGATGTCTCTGTTTTGTGCTTTTGATTTCCCTTGTTGATTTGAGTGTCTTTTATACTTGTTAATATTTTTATTCTCAGACAGGTGAACTACGTTCTCCTTCTGCACTCGTGTGTATGTGTGTATGTATGTGTGTGTTTTTGCTATTTTTTTTTAGTGTGCCAGCACTAAGGCCGATTGGTTGTTCCTGGACACTTTAATAAATATTGATTGATTGATTGATTGATTGATTGATTGATTATTAATATGAATTTATCGCTGGTCGAGGCACGCAGCCACTTCTTGACGCACTATCCGACGACCTGAACTTTGGTTTTGACAATAACCTGTTTACATGTGCCTGTTTCCTAGATGTTTCGAAAGCATTCGATACAGTTAGCCATTCCATTCTACTACAAAAGCTTTCCGCTAGTGGCTTTCGCGGCCCATTTCTGTCACTGTTAAATAATTTCTTACATGGCCGCTCTCAGCTAACGGCAATCAATAATGTACATAGTACCAAAATTTTTTACAAGCCGGCGTACCTCAAGGTTATATCCTTTCACCACTTCTTTTCAACATCTACGTTAATGATATGTATACTGCTCTTTCCAATTGTACTCTCTACCAATACGCTGACGACACTCTTTTATTGACACGTCACCTTTCCTACCCGAAAGCTATGGAAACACTTCAACACTGTTCTAACAAACTGATGGACTGGTTTAACCAGAATTTGATTGCTATAAATATAACTAAAACAAAGCTGGTTTGCTTTCATAATCCTTTAAAAGTTGTTTGTTTAAATATTCCCCTTTATCTCCACACGTCCCACTGTTCCCCATGCTATTGTAATGAAATTCCATATTCCGACACTGTTAAATATCTCGGAATACATTTTGATTCCGATCTTTCATGGAACTCGCATCTCACGAAACTGTGTGCTAAGTTACGAAGCATTTCCTGTCTGCTTTATAATACCAAAGCATTCATGCCTTTCATTCTACGCAAGCGCGTTGCTTATGCATTAGCCTACTCCCATTTGCGGTATGGCATAACTATTTTTGGTAAATGCTCCAAACTATGGCAAAAGAAAATCAACAGTGTATTGAAGGGAATACTGAGAAGCGTGGGGTACAAGCGCGATTTTTCGGATTTAGATATTTTTCACACGCTATCAATGCCAACTTTTCAATCCCTATTTCTGGAAACAGTTGTGCTCAATTACAACTGGAATGACGATTTTAAGTCTCCACGCCCCATCTCACGAAACTTGCGGAAAGCTTCAAGATTCCTCACTCCAATATGTTATACCCGCTACGGCAAAAATATGCGCTCGTACTACGTCCCTCAAATTTTTAACCTATTGCCACCAAGCCTTGCAGAGATTACTTCCAAAAAGAAACTCAGAAAGGCATTTCGCACACTTTCCATCGATGAAGAGGCCTTATAATATCTCATTTTATGGTTTCGTCATAATTGGTGTTGCTTCCTCACATGAATCTTTCTTCGAGTCAACATTATTTGTGTAGTGTAATGCAGTAATGTCAGTGTACTTGTGTGTGCGCGTATCTGCGGTGTGTGCATGTGTATGACTCCTTCTATCATCAAGTTCTTATACGACTGGAACTTAGCCATACCTCTTTTTTTCTTCTACTAGAAAAATAGCTTATATTTGTATTGTATTTCTTTTTCTTTGACTCTGACAATACCTTTCTGACTGACATTTTTGTGTAGTTTTCACAACTGAAGAAACCATGTGGTGTTTTTCTGCTTTATTTTATTATTTTCCGAAACTCCCTTATTTACCACTGCTACTTAGGTTCAGTCCTACAAGCCCCTGCTGGCTTCGACGAACCTGCCTAGTGTCATCCCGAGTACATCCTGCGTAAATAAATTTATTAATATTATTATTATTATTATTATTATTATTATTATTATTATTATTATTATTATTATTATTATTATTATTATCGTTATTATTATTATTATTTTTATTATTATTGTATCGTGGCACTACCTACCCTGCGTCGTAGGAGAGAACTTGCCGATATACTATTTTTATACAAACTTGTCCACGCCGTCATTGATTGCACGGTATTGACGTCAAGAGTACACTTAAAAATTCCTCTAAAAATAACAAGGCAAAATGCGTCATTCTGCAATAAGCGTCTACTCAACCTCCACGATCCTATGTCCAGACTTGGGCATACTTATAATTCTTCTTTTTCTGAAACACTCGATATATTTAACAATAACACGCTGCAGTTTGTAAAAACGTTAAAGGCCATCACTTAAATTTGAACTGTATGCACTAACTTGCGGCGTTCACACCTAAACTCCACACTTTGAATGCCTTTTTTTTTCTTTCTTTCTAGCAATTGGTGATGGCGGTAGTACCTTTAAGCTTATCGTGTGTTGTGGCTTTGTGTTTATTTTTGTAAATGTTTAGTGCATTTTTGTTTTTAGAGCTTGTCCGTTGTGTGTGTTGTCTGTACTATTGCTTTATACCCTGTTATACCTCACATGTTAACTCAGTGCACCTGTACCAAGACCGCAAGGTTGTTCCTGGGCACGAATAAAACATTGATTGATTGATTGATTGATTGATTGATTGATTGATTGATTGATTGATTGATTGGTTGATTGATTATATTATTATTATTATTATTATTATTATTATTATTATTATTATTATTATTATTATTAGACACACCGTTCAGGCACAGATCTTGGGCGTCAGAAAAGCTCGTCCAAAAATGCTTAGCGAGGAGTAGGGGACGCTTGTTAGGGCCTCCGTCGCAGCTAGCCGATCTCGGCGTTTGCGAAAACTTAATCTTCTATCAGCATAAAATTTGAGTGTGAGATATGTGATGACACGAAGAAGACATCATAGAACTTTTGTGCAGTAGTGATTTCGAATTTATTGCGTTTTATTGAAAGTTCATGAGCCAAAGCTGGGCTCAACTTTGATACTCCTGTGAGGACGCGGCTTGCTTTTCGCCCAATGAAGCAACAGGAAGCGTACGTTTGGCAAACAAAATACGTGTAGGTCTCAAGGTGGCCAAATTTCAGTTGTAATTCACTGGTACCAGACGGGATTACTGACATTACATTGAGCTCAAAGATGCACTCGTGGGGTGAGGTGACTAAGCCACGTCTTAGTACGTTTGCATACGCACGCACAATATCCGGTGTTTCGGGAACCAAGGAAAGTGCCCCGGTCTTCGTTTTGTATCGCTCGATAATGAGTGCAGTGCACATTCATAAAAAAGTCAGATAATCGAAAACGCAAGCAGTGCGTTCGGTCGCGGCGTGATAGCATGAGATGAAGCTGCTCAGACGAAACCGAAACTGAGTGGCCAACTAATTCCCAGAGTGCACTGTGTGGCATTTCGCCGCGATGGGGCGTGTTGGTTCTGGAACAAGTCCATTCGCGTCCTTTTAATTTCACAAAACTCGGTATGCGCAAAATAGCCTAAAACTGGTACAAATCATAGCAGTCTGTGCAATAAAACGTGAAAAAAACGGCAGAAAAAGTAAACACTTGCGCGGCGTAAACCGCGAAAGAAAATCCGTTCATGACAATCTTGTTTAGCGACAAACAAGTGTTCATTTAGCTGCGAAGCATTGAAGTGGGTATAAAGTCTGCATAGCGCTTACAGAGCAAGAAAAACAGCCAATTAATTGAGCAGTACGATTCACAACATTGCGGGCGCTACGCGGGCGTGTTGGAAGGCTACAAGGCTTACTTTGACAAAAGCCATACGGAAAATGTAGACACCAGCCACACACGCTGTGCAGGGCTCTCGTTCTCGCTTCTTGAAATACGGTTGAAAAGCAATGCGCATTTGCACTGCAAGCACTCTATGTGTACACGGTTTCAATTACGGAACAGAGCAGCGAGGCCTACTTCATTCGAGCTTGGGTAGAGAATCGCCGAGGTTGGAGCAGTCGGACTGTGGATATTGGCATGCTCGAAACTTCTGCTATAATAACTCAATGGATATGCACTTGCAGATGAAACAACGAGCAGACGCTCCTGCCGGCGACGGGCGCCGCATGTGCGTCGCCGTCAATATTTTGTGGCGGTAATCTGGCCAATAAGAGCACGCCGCTCCGCGGCAGATCTGGAATGGGCAGGTTTTGAAAATACGCGTCCCTGCGTCCCCACAAAGCGCTTTTAAACACCAAAAGTCCCTACGCGTAGGGACAAATCCCTACGGTTGGCATCAATACACAAACGAAGTGCGCGGACAATCAGAAGTGGTTTTGGTGGATCGACTAAAGCCGGCTCACCTCGAGCATTCAATCACCACTCCAACTAGTGCGCCGACGAGAAATTCTGCAGACCCTCTGAGGACGCGTGTTGGACGACGGGTTCGTCAACCCGTACGACTCGTGCCGTAAATATTTGTGCATGTATTATTTTAATTTTTCAGCATTTCTGGAAGGGGGAGTAGTGTGGACATCGGATGTCTAGTTTCGGTTTCGCCACACGTTTAGTTTCGGGTTACACTTTCGGTATTTGAGTGACACGCCCGCACCGGGGCCAACGCGCTCATGTATGCTGTACCTTGTGTAGTCAAGTATAATAAATAGTTTTATGTATCGGACATCTCCACTACAGTGTAATAGAATACACCACAGTCCAGCCTTCGATCTGATAAAACCTACCGGACCGAGCGCGCGCAAGCCTGCAAGGAATCCTACAATCAGCCATCCATCTCGCACGTGACATGTCACGCGCACCAATCGCCAGAGAGATCTGCGGTCACGCTGGGTACAAAATCGTTTAAACGTTTTATGACTAGGCTTCACCAATATTGCAACGTGCCCCCTCCTGGTACTTATAACCTCCTTGCGGGACCCACGCCAAGGAGGTTATAAATACTAGGAGGGGGCACGTTGCAATATTGGTGAAGCCTAGTCATAAAAAGTTTAAACGATTTTGGGCCCAGCGTGACCGCGAATCTCTCTGGCGATTAGTGCGCGTGACATACGTGCGAGATGGATGGTTGATTGTAGGGGGATTCCTTGCAAGCTTGCGCGCGCTCCGTCTGGTAGGTTTTATCATTTCGAAGGCTAGACTGTGGTGTATTCTAGTACACCCTAACTAGACGAAGGCTAGCTACGGTCACGTGATGTGGTCACGTTGGCGTGATAAGTGGGGAGAGTAAGGAGAAAAATGCGAAAGAGGCGAGGCGTCAAGGGAGCATGGCTTGGGGAGGCTACGCGGCTGACGTCATGCCCCCATGGCATCACTGGATTTGTCAAAACGCGAATCGCAGGAACTTTCAAAACCCGAAACGCAGTTTTTTTTTTTTTTTTTTTTTTTTTAACAAACGCAGCAAATGCACGGAATGTACCTAATTTGTGTAGGAAGGTTATCGAGCTACCAACAACCATATATGCATTACTTATAAAAGTTACAATTTTCGTTGCACTGAAGCCTCCTTTTTACTTCAATCTTCCGGAGCGAGTAATTTGCCTTGGCTAGGTGGCGCAAGCTGCCGCCCACTACAAGGTCTGTCTGTAGTCAATGTCTCGAGTGCGGAGGCGTCTGAAGCGGGCGCCTCACGCTTATGGGGAGGAGCTTCTACTACCTTCTTAACTTGTAACCAACTTATACAACGTCATTCAGATCAGTGTACAACGTTCTACCAATGTTGTGTTAGAACGTTTGCGAAATCTTTTTTTTTCAGAATGCTCTTGATATATTACTTCACAATTTTGCCTTAATATTTTATTCATAATGTTGCTGACAAATTGTTTCCAAATGTTACATAAATATATTTTTCCAACATTATTACACAGTTGATTAAAGTGACATTAAAACATGTAGACAACATTGATGCCACAACTTCCGGACAACGTTATGTTCTGTGCTACCTGGGAATGTTCGCATTCTTTTTAAAAGACACAGGAGAAGTATCCCACTCTTGGTAGCCCCCATCTTCTGTAGCATTTAGATGCAGACTGACAATCTTGATACATTGCAGAGGTCTGGGATGGAGGAGATTGGCACTCGCATGCTGCCTAGCTGAGCATAATACAGCATACTTTGTCCGTATGCGGCTCGCGAGCTGCATACGGCTCTTTGCGTGTGAAAGTGCGGCTCGCGGCTCCCTCCCCTATCTCCCCCCCCCCTCCCACCAGGAACGCGTTTTAAATTAAGACAGGTTGCAGTACGGTGCTCTTGTGCCACTGCTACCTCACGTACAGTTGGACTGCTTTTGACTTGGATCGATTGAAACTAGTTCGAGTTTCCTTTCTTGCACTCGACAAAGGTTTGCCCCCACCCCCGCGGCTTTTGGAAGTTTCCTGGTTTTGTTTGCGGCTCTTAGGCTGGGTCAGCCTGGCCACCCTTGGCCTAGAGGGACCGGTTCATCTCGGACAATGGGAAATGTTTGCAATTTAACTGGCGAACGTCTGCAGAGACGAGCTACAAGCGCTGCGTTTTTGCATGGCGTGTAGGATTAGGAAAGCAGGCGGAAACATTTGTAGACGATTAATGCCTTCTGCACCCCTTAGCTCATATTGCAAACGAGGCCCATTAATCGTGTGACCCTAAACGAGCAGCTTAATACACTCTGTAATACAGGCTCTCTAGGATATGGCACTCCGGCTTCTGCGACATCGTTTGTTGCCACTTTGCGACCACTTGTGAATAGTATAGGCCGAATCATCCAAAGTTTGGATTCGGAAAATTTCTGCACTTGCCGAACTTTTGGAGGAAAATCCGGCAAAGATTTTGAAAAAATTCAACAAAAATAACTGCGGCGTTTTTTTTTTCGTTTTTTTTTTGTATTTTGGGGTTTATCTCAGTTTAAGCACGTTCATACAAAACTAAACACAAAACGAAGGCACTCGCTCTTGCTCATCGGACACTTCTGAGTGCCACGTTCCTAAACAAGCTGGCCCAATATTTAAAAGCGTGCATACTTCCTATAATACATTATATTGGCAATATTAGTGTGACCTTGGGCGGAGGCATTGCGACACGCGGAAAACGAAACCGCCCCAAATGCTCTCACCATATATGGCTCACACTTGCAGACCTGTATCGATGAGCTCCAAAACAAACCACAAACTCAACCAGCTGCACAGGCATACCAGAGATCACTGGATACCATAAATGAGACGCTGTAATTTTGCAAATAAACGCACAAAAATGATACTAATAGACTTTTATTTTAAAATATCACATTATTTAGCAGTCACTACGTCAACGTTTAATTTGATCTCTATGAATCTAGGCAATTTTTTCGCTAAAATAAGGAGAAATCTATCGGTTTGACAACCCCGTATTTTCATCCAATCTTTGCCGAATTTCCGTAAAAGTTGGGCAAATATTCGCCAAGACTCTGGCACATCACGCAAACACATCAGTCGGAGACGCGCTCCAGGCGCTGGCTCTGGACCCCTAAGCTGAGACTGCAGTGGAAGCTATGTCCTCGCTGGACCAATCATAAGCCTCTCTCTCGCACGTCATCACGCACCCGGCGCTCCCGACCAAATCCACGCGCGGAGAGCCGGGTCAAGTGAGAAGAGGTAGGCGGCTGATTGGTCGGTCGGGGACAGGTTAACATTAAATTGGAAGCTACTTCCACCTTTCTCCCCTTTCGCAGAGCGAACGCTGGAGAGGAGGCGACCTCCCCTTCAGCGTTCGCTCTGCTAATGTGGAGAGAAAGCGAGATGGCTGTTGCGCCTCAATTTTTCTGGGCGCTGACGTGATTCCGAAACCGAAACTACGAGGTGATTTTGACAAAGCAGCCTCTTATAGTTAACGAAAAAAGAGTCAGTAGTAGAGGCTAGCTGGGGGAAGTCAACCATTTCGTCGTTTACCCTGAGACTGGGTTTTTTTTTTAGAAGAGCAAAAGTAAAAAAATAAGTAAAAAAAGAAGTAAAAAAAGAAAAACAGATCCGTCTGTTTTTCTGTTACTTTTGCTCTTCTAAAAAAAAACCCAGTCTCAGGGTAAACGACGAAATGGCTCTTTTAGTTTATTGTCAGCACACTGTATTAGTTATTTACAGAATATTAGTCGACAAATTAAACTACGATTGATTTTGAATGCACATCCACTGGGCTAACAAGAGGAGCAAGGGAAAAATCCAATCCGATCCAGTTGGCTGGCTAGCGAGCGCGCCAGCAAACCAAACCAGCGGTGCATCGGTTCGTTAGCTTTGTTCTGGCGTCGTAGACTATGCGATGCATACCGACGCATGCACGATCGCATATCTGCTGATACCGGATCAATCGCGGATGAAGTGAGCTACCTGGCCTTCTAGACCAATGCCACTGTGAGCGTCAAGGTACCGCCCGAATCTAATCAAATGTTACAGTGATCCGGTTCTACCCTTTGTCTTCTCGTACAAACCAACCGTTCGTGTTGCTCTGCGATGACGGAGTACCGATCTCGAGTCATGGTAGGTCTTGTGCGTGGTAGTGTGTACTTGAAACCATTCCACGGCAAACGTCAGTTAGGTATGTAAGCTCTGTGCCGGGTGAGTGATCGGCCATGTAATTACCATATTCGGTGGTGTTTTATAAACGAATCAAAATAAGCCTGCAGTGCCATGACTGACAAATGCCTTTTTCTACGAAACCAAAATGCCTTAGGTGACTTTGAGAGTCCATTCTTTTGTTGGCCCGCGTACAAAACACGTAAACACATCGCGTGCTTCACGAAACAGTTGACATAAGACGCCCGCTTTCTCTGCAAAGGTTCTGGTGTTATTACACCATTCTTGGCGCCCGATTTTTTCTTCCCGAAAAAAGAAAAAAAGAAGAGGATACCAACTATTTTATTACAATTGGAATGAAAAAAGTTACTTAAATTTTGGCTTCGGAATTTTTGTTGTATGCGGTAGGCAGTATCACCCTTGACAGTTAATAAGTTTCTTTGATAACTAAGAGAGCAAGTAAATAAACAGTTCTTCCTTTGTCTTTTAACGAACTCGCGGCATGTTCTAGGGCCGCTGATGTGCATGAGTCAACAAGGTGCCAAATGGAGCATTTTTTCTTGCTGATCAGTGTATTTTTTTTTTTTGGGGGGGGGGAGGGGGGGATTTTTGTTAAAATTTTTCTTTCATTTTGCTTATAGACCCTTCCTCTGGCAAATGCGCCCGCTCGCCGAGCAGATTCTTGTTTCCCTCGCGAGATGAGAGCAATCTCTCGTGTGCTGCTTGTTGATCTGGGGAGCTATGTTCGACAAATGTTTCGTTTCGCCTAAAAAGAAACGGAAGTGACGATATCGCGTCTGATTGGTTAGAGGCTCAAATAATGATTAAAGTTCCTTCCTTCGTCATTTGAGCCTCTAGCCAACCAGACGCGATATCGTCACTTCCGTTTCTTTTTAGGAGAAACGAAACATTTGTCGAACATAGCCCCCCTGGAGCCAGTGGGGCGCTAGCCGAGCGGCTCGAACCACTCCGTGGAAAAGTGGCGGAGCGCGTCGAGCGGTCCGAAGTAGTTCCCCGCGCAGCTTTTTTCGGAGGAGTACGATCTGTAGTCGTCACTCGCAACGTTTCAGTTTTGTTATCGACATTCCCGCGGAAGAGTGAAGGAGTTTCGCGGCTATTTTGTTTCGATTGCTGGGTGGGCTCTTGCTGTGCTTGCTTTCGTTCCCCTCGTCATGACCGACTCGACCGAGCATACTGCGTCGATGACGTCATTGCAGTTAATTTCAGGTCTAATAAAACGCAGTGACAGCAATGAAGATACCAGCTTAGCTCCTGCTCGAGTGACGACGAGGCAGGCGTTCTCGGCGAAGTGTTTGCCGAGTCGTTTGCCTCGCCAGCGAAGAGGCCCAAGATATTGCGTTAGCTAGGTATGTCGTTTGTTCGTTTTGTAATCTCTGTAACGTAATTGGAATAATTAGAAGACAACACGCCAAATACTCCGCAGATGAAAGTCGCCTTCGGAGATGACGATCGCTTTATTGCTTAATAGCCTCCTACGGCTCGTACAAGTACTTCTAGTTGTCTTCATTGGGCTTATATAACTGTAAGGAAGAATAAATTGTGTCTTAACTCCGGGGTCACCGTTAATCAAGTAGTAAACAATCAATTTTTTCGTCAAAGCATAAAGTTTCGATTAGAACTTCACGCTTTCAGCAAGATAGCAATGGGAACCGAAACTGTTCAAAAGCGAGTGCAGACGCTCTGGAAGCGGTGGTGCTGGGTGCCTTACGCTCGATTTGCTCCGCAGCGCGTGCCACTGGGATGGATCACGTGACCGACCGCTCACGGAGGCCGACCGCTCGACGACCGCTCGGCATTTGCCAGGGGAAGGGGCTATTAGTTTCAGTGGGAGGCAGGTGGGCTTTGCTTTGGAATATTCGGGCTCACTTCCACCCTGTCATTGCGTTCACTACGTCAATTGGCAAACTTTCACAGAAGTCCGCTTGCGACAACTGGACGCCTCCTCGCCCATGACATCACTAATGAATTAAAGAACAATCTTGCTTCCACGTGCCTGCTGTCCTTTGAACTGTTGACGCGCAGCAGCGTTGTCCACAACGTCAGCGCATGTGAGGTGCTCGTGATGGACATCTGGGGATTCCTGAATGAGATATTGTTGACTCCGATTTTTTCAAGCACACGCTGTCACGATTTACATGTAATAAGGTAGGAATGATTGAAGAAACGAAGGATTTGATATGGCAAATTTGTGCCAAAATAATGGGTGTCGCGGGCATTGGTGTCCCTGTCGGTGATCTTGAGCGTGAGCACAAGACTGAACTGATTCTGTATGCTGAGGCTTCTTTTATATACATTCTAGACTTGAGAAGGTTCTGGAGCCCCGAACAACTGATTAAGAATGTACTGGAAATTTGCAGTGAAGCAAGAAATTAAAAAAATGAAAATGAGAATTCAAACCCGCTCAGTCCGTTCGGGAGCAACGTGCGCAGCGCACTCAACCAGATGTGCAGCCAGCGTGCGCAGCCAACTCCACCATGCACGCGGCAGTTTTTTGTAAACACCAGATCACTCCTTAGGTGTTTTAGTTGATTGTTTCGATATCTCCGATAATGACCCTGGTACCGATCTAAGCATGCACAAAGGCGCCGGTTAAGTTTCAGTACCGCTTTCGGAGGCACCGGGAGGACCTTCTAAAACTCCTATCGTTTCTCACGGTAATAGAGGGTTCGATAAGCGTTTGGAGCAGGTTCCCAACATTTGTTCCAGACTGGATGAGTTCCAATATGGCGAGCTTTCGGGAGTATGGGGGTACTTCCCGCTTGCATGCGTCATTCTTCAGTCTCTGCTTGCTCATACCTGCTTCAATAGCTTGCATATGGGGGCAGTTATCAGGAAGCTTTCTTATGTCATCAGAGCAAAAGCATCATGTGTGCAAAAAATAGCCTCTGGCTGTGTGATGTAAGAAAGGAAAAAAAAATGCTCCCGCGCACTTCCTTTTGCAGTCAATGGTTTACTGCGACGCGATACAAGGTGAAATCAGCCCAAAGTTCCAAAGGAATGCTCGACATGCTCTTGGCGAGATCAGAATGTGGCACCTAGAATGTGCGGACAGGAGGCAATGTGTGCATATACTGCTCGTGCCTGATTCCCCACCATTTTGATTCAACAGCTCTTTCTTTGCAGTTCAGATGCCTCCTGTCATAGAGGATTGAATGATTCCTTGCGGTCTGGGTGTGCCTCTCTACTGACAGCGAGACAGTAACGTTTGCTACTTGGGAATACAGGCAGGCGGTGACGTCGGCAGCCGGAATTTTCTTTGTGCATTTTGGTCGGATTGTGGTGAATGTAAAAATATCAGTTCCGGACTAATCACTCTCGTTGCCGGAGATTCCACTGACTTGTGACCCTCGGCACGAAGATGTTTCTGCAATTTCTCTTGGAAGTGCTGGTGTAAACGATCCATCATGCACATTTCCAAAAAAATGGGCCTAGGCCGCTTCCATGTTGCTGATGATGATGCAGCTGTTGCAACTCTCGCGCCCGCTATGAGCTAGGCATTTTCTGACACTCTTGTGCCGTTGAAACCTGCTCAATGCGATTCTCCAGCTATGTTTTGCGGTTTCGCATTCCATGTTTTCTAGCCTCTCTTGAAGGGTTCCACTTTATTTTCGTTCAGCATGCTGCATACCTTTTTTGCGTCATCTTCCACTGTAAAGTGCCGTTCACACACTTGCAACCGAGGAAGACAGGTCTTTAAGCCTGTTTCAATGGCGGAGGACCTGTTCCGCAGCAGCGCATCCGGTCCTCCGCTATCGCAAGAACAGCGGTGGAATTGCTGCGTCATTTGCCCCAAACTGCGCCAGAGCGAAAACCCTGCTACATGCTGCTCCGAAGGTTGTGTTTGTGCACAATTTGTGCCATGTCTGCACCAGAAGGGAGCTGTTCTCGAAGAGAAAACTGAAAGTGTTTGGCACGTGGCATTCTTGGCAATGCCACTGAAAATTCAGAAAGTGCAATTGTTTTTTGGGTGCCTAAGTACTGTGTGAAGAGTAGGGCTGCAAGAATATTCAAATTATACGCTATTTGATATTTGCCTGAAAATTAACTGCAATAATAATACATATTGAAGAGTTGATCGCGGCAGGTTAGCCCCCTTGAGTGCACTTCTCCTTAAGAATCGATGCACTGCGGAGAAGCAATATTTGTGGAGCTGATACTGCAATATCGCGACTCGCTTCACCACAGCGCAGCCACGCACTTAGGCGGAAAACGCACCTTCAAAGTGGTATCACGCACTTGGTGTAAGGAAAAAAAAATGAAAATGTGATATATAATATTTATATTGCAGCAAAATCTTCATAATTTAACTGTGGCTTTTATGCAAGAATGTAAGGCAGTGATGTTTTAACAACCTGTGTTCATTACTTGTGTTTGTTTCGTTTTAATTCAGAATTGAAGAAAATATTTTCATACAGCAAGAAGATTTATAAATTCCCTCAAATAGGTGTAGCGGGGCTCCCTTATAGGTTTAATTTTATGTCAAACCTGTCATTTACTTGCCATCGCAGTGTAGGTATTGGACTCTCTGATGCCACAGTCTATAAATATAACTAGATTAAATTTAACAGAGCTCATAAGTGGGCAATTGGAAGCTTGGGAACAACCTTTGCGATCATGATGTAGAAAACCCGAGACGGTGGTAAAAGCAGGGAAACTTGGTCGAAGAAGAAAGACAGGGGAAAAGAACGTCTCAAACTCAGCTGCTGCATTTATTTCCTCAATGTCTTATATACCCACAACCCAACCACCACCACCGACGTCACCAGGTCAACCTTTGTTATCTATACAATCCTACCCACACTGGTCTTCACCTCAACCGTAAACGGTGACCTCAATCCCAAACTGAAAGCTTATGACCTTGAAAAAAAAAAGCAAACACAACAAAACAAACACCCGGACCCCTTCCTTTCCAGCCGGAGTCTGGAAAGGCTGTGCTTTATCTAAACGAGAACTGATATGACACCCAACTGAACCCCTGCCCGCAAAATGACTCATTGCACGTTCACTTACAACTATTACAAAACAAAAAAAAAACACTTGACATTTTAAGAAACTTCTTGGTACTACTTCCGAGTTGCATTAAAGCATGGCTGATACAATTGCCGATGGATTTGATACGAACTGTCTATCTTATGAGCCTCTTAGTGTTGTTGTGCTCTCTGTGAATAATGTCAGTTTGCGACCAATGTGCCGTACAATCGTTACACTCACTAATGTGTTTAGCAATCTCTGAATTGGGTGCGTTTATTTTTACATTTCGTTTGTGCTCTACCAATCTATCATTTACACACCTTGCCGTTTGTCCTACATACTTGAAACCGCATTCCAGTGGTATTTCATAGACCACCCCTTCCTTGCAATCAACCGACTTATCCAAAACTCGAATACGCCTGTTCCGTTTGGGATCCGGGACATGTAACATTATCACACATTCTCGAATCAGTCCAGAACCGAGCAGCCCGTTTTATTCTTTCTAATTATTCTCGTACTGCTAGTGTTTCATCAATGAAGACAACTTTGGACTTACCTGACCTCGCTTTACGCCGTAAATACTTTCGTCTTTGTCTTTTCCATAAAATCTACTATACTAACCCAATTCTAAAAGATCAACTACTTTTTCATGCGTCATATGTATCACCTCGCAACGATCACCAGTGTAAGGTTGGCACGCCGACATGTCATACGAACATCTATTTTGACTCTTTTATTCCAAGAACATCTAACGATTGGAACCACCTCCCTGCCTCCATCGTGTCAATCCAGGATGCCACATACTTCAAGAAGTTCGCCAACGATTTCATCTGTATCACCCACTCCTCTCTGTAGAGCCTCCGGGCCTTGAGAGTATGAAAATAAATAAATAAATAAATCACGATGCGCTTTCTGACACACTTTCTGACTCGTCTGAAACGGCGTCAAGCGGTTCAGCTTAAAGTCGGACTTAAATGCTACATCTACCCCAAATATTTTTTGCGCGTGCTTTAAGGTTATGAGAAATTCCGAGTTCAGCTGAGTTTTTGTTTAGGCATGGTGTAAGAGTAGTGAAAGACATGAAGACAGGCGCAACAACTATTCAATATTCAATTAAAAATATTCGGCCAAACAATTACCGTGAAATCCCGATATGTACCCCTATTGATGGCTTGATTTGCTATTTTATTTTAAACACCAAATATAGCCCACTCCTAGTAATCGCAGTGTTTGGATCAATGATGACCTTGGCGTAAATGTGTCTAGTTAGCTATGCTGGGATATAAGCAAACATTGCTGACTGGGAAGTAGTCATCTTTGCTTCATTGCCCCTCGCCGCAATGACAAGTTTAACAGACACACATGATCTAAAAGTAGCATTTTTTTCAACTTTTCTTGATTACAGGCTGAAATTTAGCCAACTCTTTATTTTCACCCAATTTGCTTTCAATTTTATGTGAGTTACCCCGGGATTTTACGGTATTCACTTTGAATTTGCCTCGAACCCAAAATGAAACTGCGCTCTTTTGTTCTACTACTTTTCTCTTCCTCTGACGTTTTGTGCAGTGTTTAATCTTAGAACCTAAAGTCTATTATTTGCACGTGCCTAAAGAAGAGTTATCTGTTTTTGTGTGAACGGTGCTCAGATCATACAAATAGGTAGTGCTACTCATTGTGATCAGTGAGAATAGCTATGTGCTCCGCTTTGCTTCTCTAAGAACAGCAGCAGGTTGAATATGAGCGAGGGCAGCGTGAGACGCGTTCAGCACAAAAGTGTCCGTTTCATGTCGAACTCGCGACAATTACCTCACCATGATACAAAGTAGTCAAAAACATCTTTTTCACGTCAGACACAAACCGAAGAACCATCGGTGTTCCTAATAGGTTAATTGAGACATCTGGAAAATTACCGGCTTATGATTGATCAATAAATAATGTGGTCACAGGCTAACTTTTAAAAAGATTGTATAAAGAATTTTGACACGAAAGCTAAAAATTGTTTGTTCCAAAAGTGGGAATCTCTGCTCCAAAACCAGTTGTTCTCTGCCACAAGAGCTGCTCCAAATCACCATTTGTCAGTTCCATCACTGCAAGAGGCTTAAAGACTGGTCTTGTCTCTCTCGGTCTCACTCGGTTGCAAGTGTGTGAACGGCGCTTAAGAAATGAACCTTGTAAGTGCAACCCGTTCAAGTATTTCTGCACGACGTGCATGGGAAACGAAGGAAGAGAAGAACAATGAACGACCCTCAATGCAATTTTACGAAGAATGACAACTGTTCTCCCCAGTCTCAGAGATGATTCATGTGGAGACCTTCTGTCATCACCAGAAATAGCTGTTCGGTTTGGGGTGGGGAACGAACCAGTTGCCTCCATTCTTTTACCTTGATGCTGGTGTAAAGAAAAAGAAATCTCTCCCCAAAACTAGGTCCTCTTGGATTCCGTCCGATCCTTGTGATATGGGATCCGGCCAACTCGTCGAAAGCCAACTCGTCGACGGCCAACTTGTCGACGGCCCATTTGTAATAGGGCAATTCGTCGAAGGGCAACTTGTCGAAAGGGGCAAGCTGTCGAAGGGCGATTCGTCGAATGGGTTGAATGACGGTCCGAGGTTAACGTTCGTAGTTCCTTCTTACCTTTTGACCTAAATTTTTATTTGTGTTTGGACACAGCGCCCTTCTTAGGTTACAAGACGGACAGAAAAATCACAAGACTGCGAAGACAGGACAGTATCTTGAGACAAGTTGAGAAATGTTAATTTCGGCATCGTCCTTATGTTTGTTTGTTTTATTACTTTTTGTAATGAGCCGTCGCAGACTGTCGCCGCGAAGCGGCGTGACTGATGGGCCAGATGGGTTAGCACACTATGGGTTAGCATTTCTGTTATGAGCCGCCGTAGACTGTCGCCGCGAAGCGGGGTGAACGGGTGGGCTGTGTAAGTTAACACGCGGCCCAGTGATACACGCGCGACGAAGTGATCGTCCCCCACTGTACCATGAAAGCGGAGAAAGCTACAAGTTGTTATCTTCGACAAGAAAGAGCACACTGGAGGCTATTACCATGCGGCGATATTACGCATTACTATGGGGCAGGATTTGCTTCGAAATTTCAGGACAAAATTATATATTGTGACTTTGAAACAGCGGCGACCAGTTCGCCTCTTCGACAAGTTTTCCTTCGACGAGTTTCCCTATGACTAATTGGCCTATTCGACGAATAGGCCGCCGACGAGTTTGCCGTCGACGAGTTGGCTTTCGACGAGTTGGCCTAGACCCTTGTGATATGAGTGTCGTCGGCACTGTTTTGCCCTCTTATTTGAGATCTTTCTTATATGAATCCGTTTTGGTTAATGCTGCACCATGTGGTATGTACAATATATTGTGCAAATGTTGACACATGCTAAATTTAATGTCAGAATCCTGTCGTGTAGATCACAATATTTGTGCATGTGAGATATGCATGCCCTTCGGCTATCTTCTGTTGTAAATTCTTTCAGACAGCTAACAGCTTTGTCAATTGACACGGCTGAGCGGGCGGCACCGTTGAAACTCATTGTCAAATGAATAAAACATTCCAATCGCATTCACTCTGTCGTGCACATACCCCCCAAAAAAGCTTCTTTTTTTTACATTTGTTACAATGCTTTTTTAATGCACCCGGGAAAAATTCATACATTATGAAAGGCAAAAGACAGCAGGTGAAGGCGAGAATTTAGCCACCAGCAGTGTTTGATATTTCGCCTATGCAGGCTGGAGCTATCAAAATCAGCAGTCCACTCAACTATGGTTAAGAGGGACACTGGTGAGAGACTAGCCTCAAACCCAGTGAGTGGGATCAAGAAAGGTTCTCTTGTCCCTGGGGCCAAGCGTTTCTTGGAAAGGTGTATAGCTAGCAGAACTTCAATATCATTTGTACTCTGCAGGAAAAACCTTCATCAAGCTGTGGCTGATCAAGAGTGACCGTTAGTCCGAGCTGCTCACGTGGCCTATCAGTTTGAAGAGAGGTGCATCACCCTCTCCCCCCCCCCCCCCCCCGCTTCACAGCTTGCCCCTAGGAACGATGTGTACGTAAAATACATTTTTATTAGCTGCGGAAAGGTAAAGGAATTTACGGGTTTGGTGAGATCTCGGATACCATCTGGACGTACACCCAAATGCCGTGACACATGTTATCCCGATGTGCAGTCCACCTGCCCAATGACACTCCTTCAACAGACATGATGTCATGTCTAGAGACATTCTTGCTCGATTTTGTTGTTTTTTATTGTCTGCTTTTACTTGTTTTTGTGTTCTTAACAGAAAGTGCACTGCTGCCCAGGCCTCGGATGTTGGCAGGCATGGAAATAAATATCTATGGCTTCCAGCAAATAACTGCTTTTGCAGTAAAATAGTAGCAACTTCCATCGAGCTATATGGGTGCTTTATTGAGTTTCCGGGGCGGTATGTGGCAGGTGGTATGTGGCAACCCTACTGTCAAATGGACTGCAGGATTTGATATGGGAAAGGCTACTAATGTAAGACAAGGAGGCAGTAATCGCCATCTCCCACCCTGGCACATGCGGTCGTGGGTTGGCTTCCAACGTTGTTGTGACAAAAGCAAACTCTGGAGAAAATAAAAACTGCTTCAGTCTTAAGTCATATGTCTTTCCTATGGCAGGCTAAGGCAGCACTGTGCAGTCTTGGAAAGAGCATTCTCCTTGGGAACAAGAAGAGCCGGCCTTCCTGAAAATACACAAATGCTGACATGGGAAGACGCACAATCAGCGAGAGGATCAAACTGTGCTGCCAGACTCTTTAGGACAAGACGAATAACTAAGTTTTTATAACTAGTGAAAAGAAACATGGTTCCAGTTAGAAACTTGCTGGGTGTCGTTGAAAACTGCTAGATTAGTGACTTTAAAAAACCCGATGAAGCATGGGAGTGCACTAAAGTGACCACTTCTGCAAAAAGAGCAAGGCCGATGATGCAAAAATGTGGATGATGATGATACCAACCTCATTTTTGCATTGCCAGCTTTGCGCCTGTTGCGTAAGCGGTAACTACGGTACATGTAACGCGTCTCCGACTGGTGCGTTTGCCGCTTCGGAAGAAGAGGTTCGTCAATGGCACCATAAAAGTGTCGCATTGTTGCCGGCCGCAAACCTGACACTGCCGCAGCAGTGGTGGTGGACGTAGCAGACGCCCGTTCTGCTGCATGTTGCTTCCAGCCTGACAGTCCGTGGAAGCTTTGGTGGCTGGGAGTTGGGACGCAGTAACGACGACGCTCGTTTTTTCTCGTGCTCTCTTTCCAGGACTTTTATGCCCGACCGCCAGAATCGCGACATCCGGCAGCACAACACATCGGCTTTTGTGGCACTGTTCGTTGCCACTTTAGGACCACTTTCGACCCGTAAGAAGAACGGGACGCTGTGCGCACGAGCCAGAGACGCGTTTGAGGCCGTTGTACAGTTGTGTCTCGTTTATATGGACGCCTCCATTCCCGAGAAAAACCATCCGTAGTGCGAGTCGTCCTCAATAGCGAATTGGGGTCGAAACGCGCATCAACAAGCGTAGAGGGGAGCTTCTGCTTTCCTTCTTCTCCAACCCAAGCAGTTTGAGAAGAGGATAAAGAGGAACTCCCCTCATAACCCTATTTTATGCATCCCAGACGTCGCTTTGTCCCCCCTTCGCCATTTGCCAAGTTACAGTGAAACGGAGTATAGAAGAAATTAGCTTTCTGGGTCCAGAGCTGCTCTCCCCATACTCCAAACGGCGAGGAGGTCTACAGTGAAGTGACCTAGCTGCTTTAGAGGTCATTCTTCCTTGTTCCCGGATGTACGTCGTACACAATCTCGAGCAACGAGAAGTGGTAATGACCCGGTCTACGTAAAAGACAAAAGCAAAACATTGTTTGGTGCGCAGCTCTTGTCGCAAAACCCACAATGAGTGTCCAAATGCATGCTGTGACCTCTTGGGTTCACCAATATCTCGGGGGAGTTTTTGGACCTTTCCTTTTTTAAACTAGGGTATTGGCATCCGTAATAATGAGACAGAAATGCCTGTATATACCCTATTTGTCTTCAAAATAGCTGTCCATAGTCTGGACTGTGGGTTTCCATATTAATGGGGCAAAATTGCGTTGCGAAAGATTGATCTCTGAAAATTTCGTCCGTAATGCAGTGTGTCCATATTAACGGGGTTCATATTGACTGGACATTACTAGTAACTTTAGTCCACCTCTGCCCTTCCCCTTGTGCTGCAAGTCTTTCTATATTTTACTTTTTTTGTGGTTTTCGAAGATGGTCAGCAAAGTTATAATTGGAACTGTATGCTTATTTTCACTAACTACAAAGATGATTTACAAAGTTTTGTTAAATATTCGACCTATTGTGACAATTAGCCACCTATATTATCTCCTCCTTTTT
>JABSTQ010004616.1:0-56374 GCA_013358835.2 Ixodes persulcatus
TGGTGCAGCGTAGTTATCCGCCTTACCACAGGTTCCACTGAAGAGCCAATGACAAGGCAAGGGGAGCCACAAAGGTCTCAGATTTTGTCCATCTGTATAAAACTTCATATAATCTTAATACAATTGAGCGAGTTCATGAAATTCTTGAAGAAGCACAGCATTTGGAGTGTTTTTCTTGTTATACTGTGTAAGAGACAGGTTGCAGTGTATGTCAGGGTGCTCCCAGGGTGCTATGATGCCAGGGAGTTCGAATACTTGGGATGCCACATCTAATCCGACAGACTCGGCCAAGGTCTTCAATCGCATACTGAATGAAGGGATCACGCTAGGTTTCGCGAGAAAGAGTAGAGTCACTCCGAGCGTGTTTCTTGAACAACTCTCGAGTAGGGTGCTGGAGGACAGATCGAATGCGAAGAGAGTACATCATGCCCAATGCGAATCTACGTCTTTCGAGGCAACACTCATTAGCCTCTGCATATAAACTGGGCACAGGGGATGTACGAAATGCACCTGTAGCCAAACGAAGCCCAAGATGATGAATGGGATCCAACATCCTGAGCACAGACTGTCTGGCAGATCCATAAACAAAGCAGCCATAGTCTAGTCGGGAGCGTACCAAGGAGCGATAGATCCGCAGGAGACACAATCGATCCGAGCCCCAGACCGGTGAGAGAGAACTTTAAGGATATTGAGAGACTTGTGAGCTTTCAGTTTCAGGCTTTTCACATGAGCATTAAAATTCAGTTTACTATCAAATGTAAGACCCAAAAAGTTGTTCTGAGGTTGGACACTAACATTACTATTGTAGATTGTTAGGGATGGCTCAAGAAGGATTCCACGTTTGCGGGTGAACCAAACACGTGCAGTCTTTTCAGGAGAGAACTTAAACCCATTACTGTCAGCCCACCCAGTAAGCTTGTTGATGCCTAGCTGAACCCTGCGTTCACAGACTGAGAGGTTACAGGAGGAAACTGAAATTTGTAAATCATCGACGTAAGTGAATACTGAACCGACGGAGGGATTACAGAAGAAATGAAATTCATTTGGCTATAAACAAGGTGTCGCTTAGTACTCCCCCCTGCGGCACTCCATTTTCCTGCAGAAATTCACGGGAGAGCGTGTTTTCCAACTGGACTCGAAAGGTGCGCTTGTCTAAATAGCTCTGAATTGCACGAAGCATGCGACCACGTAGTCCGAGGTCAAACAGGTCCCTCAAAATGCCGAAGCGAAGCCGTGTCATACGCTTTCTCGAGATCAAAGAACACTGAGAGGCAGTGCTGCCCGTGTGCAAAGGCCTCACGCACAACCGTTTCGAGACGGACCAAGTGGTCGACTGTAGACCTTGATGAACGATAGCCACACTGAAATTTGTCGAGCACCTCACCATGCTCCAGATAGTACATCAGTCTACGATTAATCATTCGCTCCAGTGTCTTACAGAGACAGCTGGTAAGAGCAATGGGCCAATAACTGGAAACACATGAAGCATCCTTACCAGCCTTCAAAAGTGGAAGGACATGTGCTACCTTCCAAAGATGAAGGGAAATGGCCCTCCTGCCATATACGGTTATAAAGATATAAAATGACATCGAATGTAGAAGGATGAAGATGCTGTAGCATTGAATAATGTAAACCATCTGCTCCAGGAGCTGAGGGTTTTGTGTTATGAAGAACTGCGAGAAGCTCGTGCAAGCTGAATATAGCATTATATCCCTCCTGTTCACCTCCTGAGGTTTTCAAGGGATTGCTCTCAGCCTTCAGTTTGTGTTGAAGGAAAGTAGATGAATAATGATGTGAACTGGATATATATTCAAAATGTTCTCCAAAAATATCAGCCTGTTCCTCGAGTGTGTCTGGGCATGTTCCATTCCTAAAAAGGAGCGGGATTTTGAATGCATGATAGGAACCATTGATCTTGTGTATTCGATCCCAGACCTCCTTAGGCGAGCTACTGCTATTGATACTGGAAGCATAGCCTTGCCAACTTTCCCGTTTGGCTTTTCTTCGGACGTAGCGTGCACGGGCCTTCATTTTCCGAAAGGATATGAGGTTATCTGTAGTGGGGTATCGTCTCAGAATACCCCAAGCCCGATTTTGTTTCTTGCGTGTCTCTTCACATTCCGAATTCCACCAAGGCTTTGGCCTCCTAGGAAGAAATTGAGATGTC
The DNA here is from genome assembly GCA_013358835.2 of Ixodes persulcatus. Taxonomy (NCBI): domain Eukaryota; kingdom Metazoa; phylum Arthropoda; class Arachnida; order Ixodida; family Ixodidae; genus Ixodes; species Ixodes persulcatus. Next base: position 2,168 of record JABSTQ010004616.1, read on the forward strand.
TGCGGGATGGACAACTTGGCTGCTGTGATGATGCGCTCGGTTAAAAGATGATTGAGTTCGTCAATTGTGAGACTATCAAGAAGAGAATGTGCTAAAAGCGATTCCTGCTTGACAAGGCCCCAATCGTCCTTGTCAAGCTTCAACGAGGCGGACGTGTATGAATTAAAAGAGGGGCTATGCTACAGGTTAAAAGAGTAGGAAAATGATCGCTTCCACGTGGATTGGAATCCACACTCCAGGAAAAATCTGGAAGTAAGGTAGCAGAACCAATCGAAAGGTCGATGGAAGTTGATGACAAAGATGATGGACTAAAATAGGTTGGTTGGCCCGTATTAAAAAGACAAAGACTTCGTGTGGTTAAAACTGACTCAACAATTTTTCCTCTGACATCCTGATGTGTGCTCCCCCATAAAGGGTTGTGACAATTAAAATCGCCCATCAAAAGGAAAGGCTCAGGAAGCTGGTCTAACAGCGAGTTAAAATCTGAAGATTTCAAGGTAAAAGAAGGTGGCAGATACAAAGAGCATACTGTAAGAGCCTTATGGTGCATGAACCGAACAGCCACTGCTTCAAGAGGTGTGGACAGTGGAACGTCTGCGCAGGGAACTTCTCTCGGGAGAACCACCGCAACTCCCCCAGAGGAACTGACAAAGCTCGGACGATCCTTCCGGAAAACCTGGTAACGTCTGAGGAAATTCGTTCGGCTGGGACTCAAATGAGTCTCTTGCAAGCACAGCGCTTGTGGCTTGTACTCCTCCAGAAGATGCTCTACATCATCCAGGTTTCTTAGAAGGCCACGACAGTTCCATTGTACGAGTACTGAAGCCATTTTAGGAGTAAAATCCTGAGCACACGAAAAAGTGAATTAGTTGCTTCACTTTGGAGGTGTTACGGGTTTTTTAGATTTTTGTTTCTTTGTGGTCTGCCACTCCATCTCATCCTGGTCAGACCCCGGAGTCGATGAGGGGGCAGACAAGGCGGTTCCAGTGTTCTCCAGAGCCCCGCAGGCAGACTTTCCTGCCGGCCTGGGAGGGTCCGTGCCGCGAAGCCCCGATTTGCGGCCACGACCAGAACTCGGTGGAAGGGTGGTTGATGTACTGGGGAGGGGTTCTATCCCGTCCATCTGTTCCACCTCGTTTCCTGACAAGGAAGCTGCATGCGATCCACGCAGCTCCTTGGTTCCTGGCTGCCTCTCTAAAGACTGAGGCTGAGGTCCTCGCTTTTACTCCTCCATAGGAGTGCGGCTTGTGTTGACAGGTGCAGCCGGGGCTGGCCTGTCCTGACGAGAAGAATCAGCTGGAGCGCCCTCTCCACAACGAGGGGGAGCCTGCTGACCCTTCGTTATCGTCTTGAAAGGGAGAGCGGATTGCCGGCCCGTCCTCGCCGAGGGGAGCGGCATGCTGCCCCTGTTGTGAGGATGGGGCCCTTAGGTCGGCAACCAAGATCTCAGGGGGACCTGGGTGGCCTTTGTCTCCGAGCGTGGTGCAGGGCCCCTGCGCACTACCTCGGCATAACCTTCCCCAGTTAAAAATTCCCGTTGAGTCCAATTGGAATTTCAATTGGTACCAATTGGTATCAGTGGGATCCAAATGGTATGAAGACAACCAATTGGCCATTCCAATTGGAATTGATTTTTCCAATTGGTCACTCCAATTGGAAATATACATACCAGTTGGAATTATCAACCAATTGGCCATTCCAATTGGAACACATTTTTCCAATTGGTCACTCCAATTGGAAATAAGTATTCCAGTTGGTATTAATCAACCAATTGGCCATTCCAATTGGAATGCATTTTTCCAATTGGTCGCTGAAATTGGAAAGATATATTCCAATTGGTATCAAACAACTAATTGGCCATTCCAATTGGAATGCATTTTTCCAGTTGGTCACACACTTATTTTAATTGAATGCTTGGAGATTCGAGCTCTAGAATAATTTTGCAGTGAAAGATTGTGAGCTTACTCTTCTGAATCAAAAATAAATAAACTATGATAAAATATGAAATTTTTTTCAAAGGTGTGGGACACGCCAAGAATCGGCTCATATTACTCCTATTCGTTATTTTTCTCTGTCCTTTCTCTGTGTTTATATATATATATATATATATATATATATATATATATATATATATATATATATATATATATATATATATATATATATATATAATACTCTATTATAAATTTTATGGCTTTTTGTTTTAGAATTCTTTTTTTAGCTTTACTTACAGTTTCGGTTTGAAACTTAGGACGCCCCATCGCTAGTGACACCAATAGGTGTTTTTTTTTTTTTCTGGGAGCACGTGTGTGCGATGCGAGTAGGAGGATGTTAAAATGTGACATTTTCACCATGTTTACCAACATTTGACATTTCTTGTTTCAATGAATGTGTCCAAGAATAGCCTGGTGGAACCGCAACATGCTGGGGTTAACCAGCAACTCCGTCCCGTGGCAGCTGCGGTGAGCCGAATTTTGCTCTTTGTTTTTCAGACTCGTGAAGCAACTTTTGAATATTTTCACGGTCAACCTCGTTTGCTACAGTGTTCTTATAGCCAACTTCGCTTGTTCTACCTGCTTTTATGTTTGGAACTGTTGCCGCACGTCCGCGTTAGAGAAAAGATTGCCGTGCGGTCCACACGTCGCATTGTAAAACACTTTCCATTGTAGGAAACAGTTACTAGTGTCTCACTATTTCCTCATTCAGTATTTGAGCCTTCAATATATTTGCTGTGTTTCTTTAGGTTGCTCGTAGCACCCTTTTTATTGCCACGTGTTGCTTGCAATATTTGTAACTTATTAAATGCTTCCATTGTGCAGAATGCAGCTAGCATGCTATCATAAATATTCCTTTGAATTCGGACAGCTGCGAGAATAAAGCTAGCTCTGCTCTCATTGCAATCAAAGGCATGTGTAGCCTCACAGATACAAATAATGACAATTGTATTCTTTCCGAGATCCAGTGTGCACATAACGAATAGTTCTTTGCAGTCAAAATTGTTGAAAAGAATGGTTGCACTGCAAAGCCTTAAGCCGCCTTTGTGGCTCCAGGGCAAATCACCGGCCTACGGATGCCCAGGTGGCGGGTTCGAATCCCAGCCGAGATGCCCGCAATCTGACTGAGGTTTATTGCGGAGAAGGCTGCATGCGACCAAGCTTTCGGTTGCACGTCGAAAGATATCCAGGTTTTTTGAAACGTGGTGGAATTCCAACATAGTGGGACAGTGATAAAACTTTTCAGCTCATACATTTCTTGCACCTAGGCTGCATGATACATGCCAATATGCTTCTATCATTCCTAGCTTCTGAAGAGGATCTTTAAGGCAACCTTGAAACTGGGAGACTATGCATCCGGAAGTAATTTTGTCTGATACCTCCGAAGAGGAGCCAGCTGCACTTGAAAAAGAAAACATGAACACCATGAGTACTAATTGTTTAATGATACCATAAAATTATCAATATTCGGCTTAATACCACTAGCAACAAATCTTTGGCATGCAGCAAATACAGAATATATATTAGACTTGTTAGTTAAGACAGTGGAAGAGTTTCTCGAAAAGTGAGTTAGAGGTGAATTCTAGTGCACTTTAATCCAGTGATTCAGAGTATGACTATACTTTGCCTCAATGTCAATGCCAATGCCTCAACTAAATGCAAAAAATATAAAAAACAGCTGCTCAGTCATGATGTCAACTCCAGCACTTTCAGGTGCGCAGTATGTGCTGCCAGTAGGAGCAGGCATGTACAGTCATGCAGATACTAAATAGCTCCACGCGAACGGGCGTTTTTCTCTGGGGAGCGCTTGACTGGCGGCTTACGCTAATTTATTAATGAGAAGTTTGGCGATCTTCGGAAACTGGAGAAAAGCAAGTAACTGCCCAATTTATTGCAACTTGATAAACTAAATTAACGCTTTTTTTTTCTTTTTTGCTTGGACAAAGTAAAGGGCAGTCACTGAACAATTAATTTAAACTGTCTAATCTTGAAGGCTCCAATTTCTTGATATGAAAAAATTCACAAATGCAAGCTAAGTATCTTAAAACTTATAAATAATGTGCCCTTCAAGTAGCTTGAGACCCCATGCCATGCTGCATAGGTGCGTACCACAGGACATTGATGTGACACAGCCTGGCAAGAGTAAGAACACTGGATCCCAGTCGTTCCTGGGTCACTAATTTCTGTTACCTCTATTAGTTCTAGGTGGCAAGCTGCTGCCATTGACGCTGCCCAAGAAGAGGATGCGGCAACCATGGAAGACCCATAGTTCGCACACTTTATTTGTACTAAGCCTGTTCCAAACCAAAAAAAAATACTTTTTAATTCTACCGGAACTAGGAGACGATTCCTGCGAGATGCTGACATCACTGCGGCGTTTCTACGGGCGGAACGCTGGACTAATGCCGCATTTACATCATAGTGTCTCGCAGAAGTCGTCCTAGTTTCGGTAGAAGAAAAACGGAAAATCCATTTTGGTCTGAGCCAGGCTTTAGTGTTTCAGTTTCTACTTAATTGTAATAAATGTGCTCCTTTTAATTTGACTTGTTTCTTATATCTTGCAAGAGTAGCTGGCACAATTTGTAACTGGAAAGAACTTTAAAAATGATGTGTTATTTCAGAACTGGCTCTAAACGTGTTGCAGATAGTAAAAGCCAATTTGTTAGGAACATACCCAGCTGGCATATCTAAATGTACTTATGTGAGACATGCCCAATTTGAGATTTTGTTTGGGAGCCCTACCTTTTGCTGTGTACATTGCTAATGCATCAGAAAACCATTTTCGCTAGCTAGCTATCTTTCCAATTGGTTATAGTTCAAATTAGAAATATACAAACTGGCGCTTTTCTAATGAGACTTTCAAACACCATTGGTCATGGTTCCAATTGGAAGCACACCAATTGGTATTTCTCCAATTGGACGTTCCAAAACACAGTCGGTCATGGTTCCAATTGGAAAAAAACCAATTGGTATTTCTCCAATTGGGCGTTCCAAAACACAGTCGGTCATGGTTCCAATTGGAAAAAAGCCAATTGGTAATATTGAACCAATTGGTATTTCTTCCAACTGGGCGTTCCAAAACACAAATGGTTTCGGCAATTGGTACCAATTGGAAAATCCAATTGGACCCAATGGGTATTTTTAACTGGGTCCTTAGAAAGGAAGGAAAAGCGCTTCTTCGCATCTGCGTAGGACAGGTTTTCTTTGACCTTAACTGCAAGGATGTCCTTCTCTTGCTTCCAGACGGGGCAGCTTCGGTAGTAGGCAGGATGTGGGCCTCCACAATTTGCACAGTGTGCCTCTGCCTCGCAACCATCAGACAGGTGACCCTGATTTCCATACTTGGCACATGTCTCCTTCCCACGACAGCTGCGTGATCCGTGGCCAAAGCGCTGGCAACGAAAACACCGCTGCGGGTTGGGGATGTATGGGCGGATGCGACAGTTGAGGTAACCGGCTTTGACCGTCTCCGGGAGTGCCTGTCTTTCAAAAGTGAGGATAACATGTTTCGAGGGGATATCTTCACCATTCTTGCGGAACACTATGCGTCTGACATCAACGACACCCGAACTTTTGCTGGTGAGTTTAGCACAACACTGTTTCCAGGTCAACCCAGGCACACCTCCAACGACTGTCGTCTCTGCTCATTCATTTTTTCTAGAAGTGTGTTGGAGAGTTTAGCACAATGATACTGTTTCCAGGTCGACCGAGGCACACCTCCAACGACTGTCGTCTCTGCTCATTTATTCGATCTAGAAGTGTGTTGGTGAGTTTAGCACAGTGATACTGTTGACAGGTCGACCGAGGCACACCTCAAACGACTGTCGTCTCTGCTCATTTATTCGTTCTAGAAGTGTGTTGGCGAGTTTAGCACAATGATACTGTTTCCAGGTCGACCGAGGCACACCTCAAACGACTGTCGTCTCTGCTCATTTATTCGTTCTAGAGGTGTGTTGGTGAGTTTAGCACAATGATACCGTTTCCAGGTAGACCGAGGCACACCTCCAACGACTGGCATCTCTGCTCATTTATTGGTTCTAGAAGTGTGTTAGTGTGTTGGTGAGTTTAGCACAATGATACTGTTTCCAGGTCGACCGAGGCACACCTCCAACGACTGTCGTCTCTGCTCATTTATTCGTTCTAGAAGTGTGTTAGTGTGTTGGTGAGTAGCACAATGATACTGTTTCCAGGTCGGCCGAGGCACACCTCAAACGACTGTCGTCTGCTCATTTGTTCGTTCTAGAAGTGTGTTAGTGTGTTGGTGAGTTTAGCACAATGATACTGTTTCCAGGTCGACCGAGGCACGCCTACGACTGTCGTCTCTGCTCAATTCTTCACTCTAGAAGTGTGTTGGCGAGTTTAGCTTAATGATACTGTTTCCAGGTCGACCGAGGCACACCTCCAACGACTCTCGGCTCTGCTCATTTATTCGTCCTAGAAGTATGTTACTGCGTTGGTGAGTTTAGCACAATGATGCTGTTTCCAGGTCGACCGAGACACCTACAACGACTGTCGTCTCTGTTCATTTATTCGTTCTAGAAGTGTGTGCCGTCCCATGGCTGCCCGAGCAAGGTCTGAGCAGCGCCCTACAGGCCCTTGCTTCTCCAGCTTGTCCTGGACAGATTGCTGCAGAAACAGCTGATGAGTTTTCATTTTCGACTGCTATTTATTTCCTGGCTGAGTGCAGACAGTTACACAGTTACTTACATCCAATCTTATTGTCTCACTTTTAGCCACTTAACAAGACTAAAGTAATAATCTTTTTTTTTCTTTTTCAGGCACACTGTTTACACTTGGTATCAGGCCGTATCATCAAAATGCCAGTTTTTCTCGTGTACAGATGAATAACAAAGAGCTACAAAGAACTACATTCAATGCAGATAAAACTTGGCGCAAGGACAGGAGTATCAGTTGCAACATGGAGAGAAAGATTTACAATTTGGACTTAAGAGCTTTCTCGTTGCAGACCAACTGAAGTGTCTGGAAAAGTCCAGTATGAAGGGGACTGCATGGAGTAAAGGGATCCTCGAGAAAGATTTTAAGATTCACCTTTCTTGTGTTTCCCATGGTTTCAATGCGGTACTGGGAAATTGGGGTAGCTTTTGCCTGTAGAGTGCACACTTCATTGGATGTTGTTGTTGTTGTTGTTGATTGCGGGCTTTATGGCGCAAAGCTACTATGGCCATACTGCGCCAAGCTTGTGTAGTTGAAACATACTCAGGACTTTTTTATACAAATTATCTAAAAAAGGTTCATGTGACAAGGTTAAAAATCATAGAATTAAAATTACAACTGCAGTAGGAAGCCGGTTTTTCTTAAGTAACTTATGACATGATCAAACGGTACTATAGGAGTCTCCCCAATCAGCAGCGCTGGGTGAAAAGGAATCTGGTGTGAAAAAAACTCGGGGAAATGTGTACGTCGTTCTTCCTCAAGCCCTGGGCACAGCCACAAAATGTGTAAAACTGTTAAACGCTCCCCACAGTCATCACACAGGGGTGGGGCTTCCCCCCTGAGTAGATGTTTGTGGGTGAGGTAGGAGTGTCCAATTCTAAGACGACACAAAAGAACTTCATGGCGGCGGGTTTTGTGGGATGCACTCTCCCACATACCAAGAGCTGGTTTAATCCTATGAAGTTTGTGTTCGCATTCCAGATTCCACTCCGATTGCCATAGCTGGAAAACTAATGATTTTACTAAGGGCTTTATGTCTTGAAATGGAATCTGTGAAGTAGTTGGCAGTAGGTGCTTAGAGCTAGTGGCCAATTCGTCTGCTCTTTCGTTACCTAGGATTCCCATATGGCTAGGCACCCAGCAGAATTTTATGTCTCAGCCAAGGCGCAGACCACATTGTACCTTAGATCGGACAATTTGTGCAAGTCTATTTTTACTTCCCTTCGTTGAGCAAAGTGTGGTGAGGACACTTTGAGAATCCACGAATAAAATAGATTTCATCGTATTACTGGTGAGAATATACTCCAAGGCCATCAACACCGCATAGAGCTCTGCCGTGTAAATACTTGCACATTCCTTGAGACGCTGAACCTTACTGAATCCGTCAGAGTAAACTGCTGATCCTACAAAATGCAGTGATTTGGCACCATCGGTATAAAATTGGGAGTAGTTACCATACTTCTTCTGCAACTCAGGGAATTCTTGCTGAATCACCACTGGGGGGACGTTATGTTTGTTAAATCTAGTAAAATACCAATCACAAAAGACGGGCAACGTATTCCACGGAGCTTCATTTCCGCCCTTCTGCAAAAGGTCGGTCTCGTCAAGGGTGAGGTCAAGAGATGTGCAAATGCCCTCAAGGCGAAGGCTTAAAGGTGGTACAACCCTAGGCTTATGTTCAAAAAGACGAGCAAACCGAGAATGTTGCAAAGCACCATAAGTTGGGTGATTTGGATAGGACAGAATTCTGGAAGCATAAGTCACAGCAAGATAACGTCGTCTGTGCCTAAGTGACATCTGATTAGATTCAGCGTACAAGCTAGGAATGGGCGATGTGCGGAAGGCACCTGTAGCGAGCCTTAAACCGAGATGATGCACAGGATCCAACATTTTGAGCGCAGAAGGTCTCGCTGAGTCGTAAACTATAGCACCATAGTCCAGACGTGACCGGATAAAGGAGTTGTATAGGCGTAGCAGACATATTCTATCGGATCCCCATGACTTGTGCGCTAAGACTTTAAGAATATTGGCTGATTTAAGGCACTTCTTTTTCAGGCCCTTCAGGTGGGAAACGAAGTTTAACTTTTTATCAAACGTTATGCCCAAAACTTTATGCTCTGTTTTTACACTAATAGGAACCCTGTTTAAAGTCAGTTCCGGATCTAGAAACAGCCCCCGACGCAGAGAAAATGGCACACACATAGTCTTCTCAGGCGAAAACTTAAACCCATTTTCGTCAGCCCACTTACTAATTTTGTTGATGGTAAGCTGCAGTTGCCGCTCACAGCTAGACAAATTACAAGAAGAAACCGAAATGTGAATATCATCCACGTAGAGGGAGTATGAAACGGAAGGTGGAATTACCTTTGACAACGAGTTAATCTTTACAGCAAACAAGGTGACACTCAATACACCTCCTTGAGGAACACCGTTTTCTTGGACGTACTGGTTGGATAGTGTGGTGCCAAGTCGAACTTGAAAGGAGCGACCTGTGAGAAAACTGCTTATACATCGCAACATGCGACCACGTACACCAGAGGCATACAAATCCTGAAGGATACCATACCGTCATGTCGTATCATATGCTTTCTCCAAGTCGAAGAAAACAGAAACACAATGTTGCCTATTTATGAAAGCTTCACGTATAGTTGTTTCCAGACGGACTAAGTGGTCCAAAGTAGACCGCCCTTCTCGAAAGCCACATTGGTTATTAGTAGTGATGGACCGAATCTGCCGAACTTCAGATTCGGCAAAGTTCGGCAAATGCCGAACTTTTGAAGGAAAGTTCGGCAAAGATTCGGCAAAAATTCGGCAAACGTCTGCGCCTGCGCGAGAACACGACGGAGCCATGGATTGCAAATGGACGCCGTGCAGTCGTGCGGTTATCCTCGTGCAGTTTAGTATAACCAGCGGTTACGGCGAGGTGTGGAGTAGGCAACACGGTAACTGTGCGTTTGTGAGCGAGTATGATTCTCGCCAATATTTTCTGCCTCGAGAATAGAAGATCGACCAGTAATTTACGCAGTCCACTGCGCAAGTGACAAATGATGCGGTGCATTCTGAAACATTGAAAGATTGGCCGACAATTACTCTAAAGCACTCCTCGCAATTATAACAATTCTGTTTTCGGCTCAGGAGTAGTGTGTTCCAAAACAAAATAATATTGCTGTTTCAATTGTTATTTCGTGATTTTCATGTATCTGCATAAAACGAAACACAGAACTATAATGCTCGACGTTACACATCCGACATTCCTAACTCCCTATCTTCCGAAAAGTTTGTGTGTGTCCTAACACCAGAAACTGGCATTGTAAAGGTTAAAGACGAGGCGTTGCGAATATGGGATGCACACTTTCAGGCAAAGCTGACATCAAGTGACTCAAATCGAAAAACATGCATATTTACAATAATAATATTATCTCTTCTGGTGAAGGCTCAGCAACCGTTGCATTCGTTGTCGCGCACAAAACGATGACTCCCAGAGAAAGCAAGAACGCAGCATTACTGCCTTCATTTTAACAATGTACACCAAGGAGGTTGATGTTACACACACATGCAGGCTTGCACTGATGATGCCTCAAAACCGAAACTCTCGTAGCGTCTGTGCCACGCTCGCTTCTACTGCTTCTACCCAACCTCGTTGTCACGCCACTTCTGCAAGGAGTCACTAAAATTGCCAGTAAACACACAACAATGACACCGATACAATTATCTTGTAGAATATCACCTTATTTAGTAATAACTATGTCAATATGCATTACATGTTGCATTTAAGTTAATAAAAAGAAACATAAAACCTTCTTTCGACAGAAAAAAACGAAATATAAACGTTAAGTCTGGTAACAATGTATTCTTGCCGAATCTTTGCCGAATCTTTAGAAAAGTTCGGCAAAAGTTCGGCCTTGCCGAATCCGAAGATTCGGCGCCGAACTTTCGATTCGGCAAAAGTTCGGCCCATCACTAGTTATTAGCAAAGAAGTGGCTATGCTCCAAAATGTATATTAACCGCCTATTAATAAGGCGTTCAAAGGTTTTGCCAAGGCAACTCGTTAACGCAATTGGACGATAACTACGTGGGTCCGAAGGGTCCTTCCCAGCTTCCAGCAAAGGAATTACATGCGCCTGTTTCCAGATTTGAGGAAAGTAAGCTGCTTCCCACAGATAGTTGAAAAAACCTAGTAGTGTGTTCAGTGATTCTGGAGACAAATGACGGAGCATTTCATAGTGGATCCCATCAGGGCCCGGAGCCGACTTTTTCTTGGAGCCCAGAGACACCTCTAGTTCTTGAATTGAGAAAGGAGTGTTGTATGGCTCAGAGCTACAACCGGACATGGGTATACGGTGACACTCAGCACTTGCTTTAAAACGTTTAAATTCCGTCCGATAATTTCGGGAGCTAGAAACATTCTCGAAGTGCTCTCCAAGCACATTAGCAACATCTTTCAGCGAATTAGCAGGGGAGCTAAATAGAGGAATAACAAAGCAACGGTAATCCCCTTTGATTTTTTTTTTATCTATCCCAAACTTCCTTCTCCGAGACAAAACTATTTAGGGAGGAGATGTACTTGGTCCAGGACTTCCATTTAGCTTTTCTCCTAGTCCATCGGGCCTTTGCTCTTAGTCTTTTAAATTCTATCCTATTGGTAGAAGTAGGGTACCTTCGAAAGGTATCCCATGCCCTATGCTGCTTTTTCCTTGTGGTGGCACAGTCTTCATTCCACCAAGGCCTACACCTCTTGGGTAAATTTTCAGAGGTGCGAGGAATGGCGTCGTGGGCGGCACTTATGATTTGCTCCGTAACATAAACTGTCGCTTCTTCAGGTGACAAATTTGCTAGAACTGACGGGTCAAGCACTGCATCAAGTTTAAACAGTGCCCAGTCGGCTTTGTCCAGTTTCCACCTAGGAGTTCGTTTTAAAATAGTCGGCAGAGGAACGAGGCTTTCAATTACAACCGGGAAATGATCACTCCCGAAAGGGTTGTTTAAAACCTTCCAAGAAAAACAGGGAAGTAATGATGGTGATGAAATGGAGAGGTCGATGGATGTGAAGCAATTATGAGTGGAACTATAAAATGTTGGTTCTTTCTTATTTAAAAGACATACGTCTGAGGACAGTAAAAAAACTTTCTACAACAGCGCCACGAGAGTCAAGGCGCTTACTGCCCCAAAAGGGACTGTGAGCATTAAAATCACCACATATTAAAAAAGGCGTTGGGAGTTGCTGAACCAATCCTTGAAGTTCATGAAGATGCAGTTGACGATGAGGTGGTAAATACAAGGACACAACCGTAATGAGACGATCTGCAAGAACACGTACCGCAACTGCTTCTAGTGATGTACGCAAAGGAACTTCCACACACGCTATGCCACTCCGTACAACAATGGCAACACCACCAGAAGAGTGGTCTGAATCCCGATCCTTTCTAAAAACGCGGTGACGATTAAAAACATTTGTATGGGTGCTGTTAAGATATGTCTCCTGCAAGCACACAGCAATGGGCTGTAGCTCATCCAGAAAGAAATGAATGTCATCAATATTTTGCAGGAGACTTCTACAGTTCCACTGTATAAAACTATATGTGTTCATGTTAAAAATGGTTTAAAGTAACAACAAAACAAAAAAAGGAAACCTGCCCTAGGTGCCCTGGGGCGGTTTGGGTGGGGTTACTCGCAGATTGAGCTTTTTCTGAGATGACTTTTTAAGCCTGGCGTCATCAGGTGGGACCGAACAAGGGGGAGGAAGTTCACCGAGTTCCATCCACTCCTCCTCAGGCTGAACGGCTGAGGCAGCAGCTGGTACGGGCACGTCCTTAGATGTCGAGGCTTCTCCCGAAGCCTTAAAACGAAACACACCCTCCTTCTTCCTGGGAGGGGTCCGAGTAACCAAGGCAGGCACATTGTTCGATGGCCCGTCCTTTGGAATGGAGGACGCAACAGTCCCTTCTCCCTGGGGCTGGTGTTGCGCCTCTCCTCTTGTCTCCCCTCCATTAGCACAGAGGCATCCCTTGCCTCTGCACCATCTGGAGGCCCCTGTGGTTTCTTTTGTTCCAACGACAAACGGAGTCGTGGAGCGAATCTTTGTGAGGCAGGGGGAGGTGGTGGAATTACCAGGTCATTAGGAGAGACCTGGGTTCCTACCGAAGACTTTGATGGCACACCCCCTGCACGTGCCACCAAAGAGTAAGGACCCTTCTGCAGGAAGGAGAATCGCTTCGAAATGTTCTCTTTTACTTTGAGTGTTATAATTTCTTTTTCTTCCTTCCATTTCTTGCGAGATCGGGAATAAGCAGGGTGAGGTTCAGAGCAGTTGATGCAGCAAGGTGGATTCGAGCAATTCTCTGCAGGGTGATCATTTTTGCCACACTTGGCACATGTCTTTCCACGGCAGCTCTGGGCGCTATGGCCATACCTCTGGCAGTGGAAGCAACGCTGAGGGTTTGGCACATACGGCCGTACTTTACAGTTTAGATACCCGGCTTTAACCGATTCTGGGAGTGCTCTCAGCTCGAAAGTCAGAATAACATGCTTTGTCTTAATCTCTTGGCCGTCCCGGTGAAAAGAAATTCGTTTTGCGGCAATAACTCCTTGGTCATGAAGGCCATCAACAATTTCATCTTCGGGGGATTCTAGAAGGTCATCTTCTGATATTACGCCTTTAATAGTGTTCAACGTCCGGTGAGGAGATACAGTAACCCTGTAGTCAGAAACCAAGTTGAGTGCTAGCAGGTCTGAGTTTCGCTGACAGGTTACAACTTCAATTAGGAGATCTCCGGATGGCATTTTTTTCGCTTTAAAATTCTTTCCGATCACAGATTCAAGGGTTTTTGAAACAAGGAAAGGGGATAGCTTGGATAAGGGTTTTTCCGTTTCCGAGTGCATGACGAGAAATCGAGGGAACTTCTCCACGGGTGCAAATGCTTCTCTAACGTGTACTTCGGTCCGGACCCTTTTCAGGGCCCGATCAGGTTTTTGGTTTAGTTTAGAACCCATAAGAAATGGGAAGGTGTTCGGCATCTGTAGCGCACCACCCACCACGGAGCCCAACATGGGGATAGGTAATGCGCCATAGCAATAAAGGTTTTGCTGACGACATTACGCTATCAGTGCTGCCAAGACACTATAACCTAGTGTGGGTCCAGACAAAGGGTCTATCGCCACCCAAGGTTAGCCCTTGCCACCAAAGATGGTGAATATGAATGAAGGAAGAGTAGAGGAAAGAGAAAGATAGGAGGGGATAGTAGAAGATATGGCGACTGACTGAATCATCCTGGACGGGCCAAGCCAGGACACCCGTCTACGGGAAGCGGGGGCCAAAGTGGTGTGTTGCCTCACCCGGGGGGCCCCGAAGGGTCCAAACTTACCCCGGGATCGGCTCAACCACCAGGATGCCCTTTTCCCCGGACACGGGAAAGCCACGCACAGCCAGACGTGGGTGGGTCTTAGCCACTTTTTACTCAGGGTCGTGGTGTCGCCAATGTGGCTGGGGTCCGTGGTGACGCTACTCACCAAGCACCTAGCACCTAAGGTGCAGGCGCCCCCTGCGGGGCTCGGGGTCCGTGGAGACGCCACTCTCCAAACACCTGCTTTCACAGGTGCCCCCTGCGGGGACTTCATTGGCATCTACAGGACTTCAAGTTTGTGTCAGACATAATGCACAAGCTTTAGCATACAAGGTGAGTCAAACTTGCAGCATATAACACGCTCGTGCATCTGAAGTCTGATACCTGCAGACCCGTCTCATCAAGCAGCTCAATGTTCAATTCCATGTGGTTTGTAAAATTTATTGTCTACAGGTGTACCGTACCAGTAACAACATTAGAATGTGTAAGGGCTTTAGAACTACTTTATGATATGTAAAAGTGACTGCACCTGTCAGTAAAGCTACCTGCACATTTGTGAAGTGTTAAGGAAGCATTTTGATTGTGTATGGTGTGTCTCCGTGTCATTTATCTTCTTTTTTCATTCTGTGATCTTTTCTGTTATGTACTCGGCACGTGTACTACTGGTAGTGAATGCTCCTGCGGTGGCCTTTTACTTGGCTGGCAGTTTTGTGAACTAAATAAAATTGTGACTGATTTTGTTCTTTTTAACATCATCTGTGCTTGTGTATTTTCATTGAGATTTTGATCTCGCATTTGCTTATTTTGCTCTGGGTGCGATTTAAATTATTTTAGCCTCATTCACTTTTACTGAAATAACCAGCAATTGCTTGACTCGAGAACTAGGTGCTGAAACCGAGCGCTAGTTTCCAAGTCAGCACCAGGACGCTGGCCCAGGAGTCTAAAAGCAGAGTAAATCGTATTTCCACCTGGATTTTTTTTTGGTATGAACGAATAACACAAAAGATACAGACCCTCTGATAACATTACGGAGTAACAAAACTAAATGAAAACGGAGTTTTCATTTTTAAAAACGGTTTCATCAAATAAAATAACGAAAATAGTGTTTATCACACGCTCGGAAAAGTAGCGGCACCGCGTAGCCCCGTAGCGAAAGGCCCGCGGTGTCGCAAATTTTTACAGCATGCACAGAAATACGTAGCGATTTTTATCATTATTACTACTGCAGGCAGCAGAAGTGCTAGCCTAGCGTCAACCACATCAACACTTCCCTGATTAGAAGGAAAATAGTATCTTGCTTTCTAGGTTGCCAAATTGTTTTTAGCGCCCGTAGGCCAAACCCTCGCGAAAGCTCACCAAGGACACGTATTAAAAATTAGTCAATCATTTGAAATCGTGGAGAATAAAATTGCAATTTGGCGATTTTATATGACGATTAAAAACGACTCGCGATTCCTGTGAAGCCGAACCCTCGCGAGACGCTGACCTAATGCAACTCGATAGGGACGATTATCCAAAGTACTTTCGGGATGCACGGTTGGACAAACACATCTAGAGTGGCTTCAGGACGGTCAGATGCGAATGCGGGCTTATATGAGGTCATTGCCACACTTTTATGACAAGAAAATTACACACAATCGGCTACTCGCCCGCTCCAGCTGTGAAGCCGAACACTCGCGAGACACTGACCAAATGCAACTTGGTAGGGACGATTATCCAAAGCACTTTTGGGAGCCGCGGTTGGACGAACAAATCTAGAGCAGCTTCAGGACAGTCCAATACGAATGCGGGCTCTAAATGAGGTCATTGCCACACTTGTGTGGAATTCTTAAAGGTATATCAGTGAGACGGTGGACTTTGGCATCAAAAGGTCAATGCGACCATTGGGTTTAATGGTAAAAAGAACAACACCCTCATCTTCCTCTTGCTAAAGCGTCGGTCAGTCGTCAATCTCTCGTGCTTTCTTCTTTCTTCTCTTCGACTTCCTCAACATCCTCCCGAGCAAGCAAAGGTGAATGAATTTCAAGTAGATGCAGCTTTTGAACTGGTCTGCGAAATACGTTTCCATCTTTGTCTCTGACGAGACATGCTCTTACGCACCCATCTGTTCCAGCGTAGACCTTTGTAACTCGGGCGAGCTTCCAAAAATATTTTGGAGATTTTTTGTCCTCTAACAGTACCACGTCCTCAACTTTCAACGAAGCAGCCTTGACGTTTGGGTACTGATGAGCCGATCGCAGTTGCACGATATACTCTTTACTCCACCGATTCCAAAAGTGGTCCATAACCAGTTGTCTATACCTCAGCCTCCGAGTGGATTCCCTGTGAGTCATGGACTTAGAAAGTTGAGAGTCTGAACCGACTTCTGGAAGAACAATGAGGCTTTGTCCAATCAGAAAATGAGCTGGACTGACAGGTGTCGGCTCCTTGAGGTCGGAGTAAACGTATGTTAATAGTCGGGAATTAATAATGGCTTCTGCTTCCACAAGCACAGTTGCTAGCTCTTCAAACTTGAGACTGCTTCTTCCCATAACTTTCCTTAAACCTACCTTTACTGAGCGAACTAACCTCTCCCACCATCCTCCCCACCAGGGAGCGCTTTCAACAATAAATTTCCATCTAATTCTCCGTTGAGCGAGGTATGACGATAAGTCCGGATGACTCAGAGAATTCCAATTACCCTTAGGTCAGCCGACGCACTCTTGAAGGAAGTAGCATTGTCAGAGTATATTGTACTTGGTATTCCTCTTCGGGAAATGAACCTTCGGAATGCGAGAAGAAACGCTTCCGTGGAGAGGTCACTCGAGAGCTCTAGATGGACAGCTCTTGTTGTCGCGCACGTAAACAAGACAATATATGCCTTAGAGCTGTTAGTTCCTGCACTCGCTTCCTTCACGTATAAAGGTCCTGCGAAGTCAATGCCTGAGATCTCAAACAGCTTTGTAACATTAATTCGTTCCGCTGGAAGGGGAGCGAACGGCATAAGTGTAGGCTTCGTGCGAAACCTCGAACATAGAAGACAGTTTCGGATAGTCTTCTTAATTACCTGTCGTGCTCGAGGTATCCAAAATCGCTGTCGGAGGGTGGCCATGGTGCTAGATACTCCTTCATGGCCGACTTGATAATGAGCATCCGTAATATTAAGCTCAGTTAGACAATGATTGTTTTCGGTAATATGATCGGCTGTGTCACGGAGCAAGGGGCGTGGAATTGTTGCAGCCGTCCTGTTACCTTGAGTGTATTATCGTGGTCCAGAAATGGGTGCAGATCTGAAAGAGGAGAGGCCGGCTCAATGTCCTGATTGCTAGAAAGCAACTGAATCTCCCTTGAAAAGGCTTGTCCTTGAGCTTGCCTTATCCAAAATAGTTCTGCTGCAGCATAATCTGCAGCCTCCAATTGGCCGACTTGCCTATTTTCTTTAGAACTGCTGTTACGCACAAACCTCATCACCCAGGCTGTTATTCTAAGTACCTTCTGATACCCGTTGTACTTCTTTAAATAAAAAAGTGTGGCCGTTTCTTGACCTGTCTGCAGGTACACCTGGGTAGGTTTCAACTCATTTTTTTCGAGTTCATTGAGTTCCCCTAATTGATGTGGGGTTTCCGGCCAATCATCTGCTCCAGAAATCAGCCATTTTGGCCCTTCCCACCACAGACAGCTATCGCGAAGAATCGATGGAGATTCTCCTCTTGTCAGTAGGTCCGCTGGGTTAGTCTCTCCCGGGCAATGTCTCCATTTCTCTGGCACGCTCTTAGTTTGAATTTCTAGAACGCGGTGTTTGACAAATGGCTTCCACCGGGTCGCTGGACCTCTTATCCAACTTAGCACAACTGTCGAGTCAGTCCACATGGTGTATGTTTCTTTAACCTCTGTGTACGTACAACGAAGGTACTCCAGCAGCCTCGTTCCAATTGCGGCTCCCATGAGCTCCAATCGTGGCAATGACAATACCTTAAGAGGCGCCACTCTTGACTTTGCGGTAACTAATGTAGTCCCAACGTGCCCGCTGTTATCTTCGATTCTGAGATAGGCGCATGCTCCATATGCCTGCGCGCTGGCGTCCACGAATATGTGCAACTGGACTTCTTTAAACGGTTTCTTTAGTCCATTCTTAATGTGCCTTGGCACATGTACTACGTACATTTTAGGAATGTCTCTGCACCAGTTGGACCATTCGACATATAGTTCCTCAGGTATTTCTTCATCCCAGCTCACTCCCAGTTTCCATAGTTTCTGGAATATGAGCTTAGCTCGTATAGTGAAAGGGGCAATGAATCCCATGGGATCAAATATTCTTGACGCAGCTTGCAGAATGGAACGCTTGGTGTCCACTTTTGTCTGAAGGAACGATGTAAGAGAGTCCACCGAAAACTTGAAACTGTCACTCTCCTTGTCCCAAATCATTCCCAGCACCTTGGAGATTCTGGACAGCTTAAGGTTCCTGTCTGCCGGTCCCGCATCTGCTCCCGCTTCGTCCATTATGCGCTGCACGTGCTTGTCGTTAATCAGCCGCGTGTTCTGGGCTCGTCGGGCTGAACGCTTGGCTTTCAACCGATCCATGGCTATTTGTGAGGTCAGTAGTCAGCTGATGCCGTTTCCAACCTTGTAGATCTCTAAGCCGAAGAGTCTATCTTTGCGTTACTTCTCCCGGTCGTAAGGCTTCCGTTGTTTGGCAGTAGGTCCACTGGGTCAGTAGGTACGCTGGGTTAGTCTCTCCCGGGTTTCGGCACCATGTGGAATTCTTAAAGATCTATCAGTGAGACGGTGGACTTTGGCATCAAAAGGTCAATGCGACCATTGGGTTTAATGGTAAAAAGAACAACACCCTCATCTTCCTCTTTCTAAAGTGTCAGTCAGTCGTCAATCTCTCGTGCTTTCTTCTTTCTTCTCTTCGACTTCCCCAACATCTTGTCTGACGAGAAAAGTCCACACGATCAACATCTCGACCACTTCAGCTGACCAAGATGTCGAGACGCTTGGGAAATTCCAGAGGGCGTCTTCGTCGCAAACCAGAAGTTAGAGGTGGGGTAAGGGGGGTTTTTAGAGGAGAAGGAAAGAGAATGCACCACTTTTCCCAGATACAGGGACTTTAGCTCATTTGTGCCGCTACCGCCACCTAGGCTACTTCGCAGTAAGCCTGACGCAGCATGCTTGCAAAAATATTGTGCAAACCCAGCTCCACCTAGGCAACTACGCAGTAGTTTTAACGCCACATGTCTCATCACTTTGCCGCAAGTCTTTTCTTGCTTTTGGACAGGTGGCGCCAAAACAGGCATGTTTGTTTTGTGCAAGAAGAATAGTGTGGCGCCGGAGTCGTCCGTTCTTGCCGCATGATGTAGAATAGTTCACGCTACGCTTGCCGTATTCGTGCAAATAGGGGTCGCTGTTGCGTGCCAAATTGTAAAGGAGGCTACGGTAACCAGCCAAAGGTACGGCTATTCTCTTTTCCGAGCGACCTCGTACGAAGAACGCAATGGCAGCGTGCCGTGCGGCGAGACGACGTCGACGTGTTGACTCTGAAGGATCCAAAAGTAAGCAGTGGCTTGTTTTTCTTTCCTTATGCATACCGGGCAGTTGTGCGCAGGGCAGTTGTTCGAAAGTAAGCGAGAAGGTTATAAATTACCCTGCACAATAAGTTAAAAGTTAGCGGTCATACCTTTTTGATCCATGCTTTGGCTCGTCTTTCCTTTGTTCGGTGTTATTGAAATTTTGAAATCGGCACCGATAGCGAATGCAGTTTGAGTACAAACAAATATTTGAATGTGCGTACGCCAATGCTTCAGCGGCAGAACAAATCCTTTTATGCACTACTGCCAGACGATATAGACGTGGTTTTTGCAGCACAGTAGCCGATATTGCGCCAGGCAAATATTCCACGTACGCACGTGCACGATGCATTATTTGCTAACATTATTGTGTTTTTGTGGTCGTATGTGGAGGTTTGTGAACGCCATTTCAAGCCTGAGCACCTGTGCACGATTTCAACGTACACGGATGGCGACGGACGAACAATAGAAGTACCAATGAAGTTAACTCGTATTACGGCTGACGCTGTTCCAGCTATCTTCCCTGATTGTCCAAGTTATCTCTCTTCTACAAAGCAGTCACGAGAAGAACCTGATGTGAAGCGGAGGCGCAGTGAAAGCACACAACTTCACACAGCCATCCAGCAATCCACGGCAGCATATGAGAAGGAAGAAGCAAACAACAAATTGGAAAATTTGGAAGAGATTTCTTAGCGTTTCTACCGTTTGCACAGCAAAAGCTTCTGGACGCATGTTTCCTGTGACAACTGCATCATATTTGCTCACCTTGAGCCTACAACGCAAGCACCAGAGCTCCTGGCATCAGTGACAGTGTCAGCTGATTTGTGTGTGCGTGTGTTTTGTAAAGATGTACAGCTGGCATCGAATGAAGAGCTTGATATTCCAGGACAAGTTTTCGATTTCGTGTCTTGGAGACGCTCCTGGACAGTGTGCAGGACTACTGCACGAAACGAAGCCATCAAAAAGAGTACAAAGTGAGTGCAGTGCTCAAATTGATTGTTCCTCTACTCGATGACATTTCTGATGATGAATTGATGGATTGATTGATTGATTGGAGTTTTATGGCACGAGAGCAACTAGGCCAAAATGCGCCAGGTGCATACACTATTGCAGGAAAGGGTTAAGGAGAAGACAGAGCTATAGTAGCTGGTGATGCAATAAAAGTATGAACATGAATCGTGTAAAAGATATGGATATGAATTTCAGGTAAGTATAAAAGTTATAATGAATAAGAAATTATCTGAAAATAAAAAACACAGGGTGAAAAAGAAGGGGTTATAACAGGTGTAGATAGGCCGTTATTTTAAGAAATTCCAAAACTTTACTGAAAGGTATAAGAGGTTCATCTCCTAGCAAAAATTTGGGATGAAATGGAAGATGGGAACCAAAAATAGTGGAAAAACATGCTCGTCTTTTTTGATTCAAGTATGTACAGTGCCACAGAATATGTAGGACAGTCAATGTTTTGCCACAATGCTCACAGCGCGGTGTATTATCATTACAAAGTAAATATAGATGCGTTAAACGTGTATGTCCAATACGCAAGCGGCACATCAAGACCTCGTGGAACCGGTTCCTCTGGTGGGAACTCTCCCATAATCCTAAACAAGGTTTGATATTATGTAGTTTATTGTCTGTTTCTTGATTCCATTCTAACTGCCAAAGTTCATAAATTGATTTTTTAATGACTGGTTTAAAATCCTCATAGGGTAGGCCAACCGATGCTTTTAGGCCACCATTAACAGAGGCAGCCAATCTATCCGCTGCCTCATTACCTGGAATACCTACGTGACTTGGCACCCAGCATAGTTTTATATCAAGGCCAAGTAGGAGAGCGCGATTCATTTGGAAACGCGCTTGTACGAGGCGATTCTTGGTAACGGTAAGAGAACATACAGCCAGTAGAGCACTCTGGGAATCCACAAACAGAATAGCCTTCCTCACACGGTCTTCTAAGATGTGTTCAAGCGCCATGAGCACAGCGTAAAGCTCAGCAGTGAAGATACTTGCAACAGTGTCAATACGTCTCGCTCGACTAAAGTGTTCCGAATAAACTGCGGAACCTACGAAAGACGAGCTTTTGGCCCCGTCAGTAAAAAAATTGCACATAGTCTTGATTTTTCTGTTGTAATGCAAGGAATTCCTTGTGAAGAACCTGATGGTTAACTGATCTTTTATTATATTTTGTAAGCGACCAGTCGCATGACAATCTTACTGCCTTCCAAGGGGCAACAGTCTGTGTTTCCTTAAGCAAGTTACTTTCAGGAAGAGTCAACTGCAGGGAGGCAGAAATGCTCTGAAGCCGGAAGCTTAATGGGCGTATTATGCTAGGTTTGCTTTCAAAAAGCCGCAAATACATGGAGGTGTGAACAGAATTATTTGATGGATGCATAGGATCAGATTTCACTTTGTACCCATAACACAAGCTAAGATATTGTCTGCGCTTCTCTAGTGACATTTGATGTGAATCTACATACAGGCTCAAAACAGGCGATGTCCGAAATGCTCCTGTGGCAAGTCGAAGGCCAAGGTGATGGAACGGATCCAGCATTTTTAAGACAGATTGCCGTGCTGATCCGTAGACAATTGCACCATAGTCCAGACGGGAACGGACCAGTGAGTTGTACAATCGGATGAGACATCGCCTGTCAGACCCCCAGGACGTGTGTGAAAGCACTTTGAGAATGTTAGACGACCGCAAGCATTTCTGCTTCAGCTCCTTGACGTGAGCCACAAAGGTAAGTTTCTTATCGAAAATAACCCCTAAAAATTTGTTCTCGTATTTTACAGGTATTGCAGCGCTATTCAGCTGCAAACAAGGATCAAGCAACAGACCACGACGTAGTGAAAAGGGCACACACACTGTTTTTTCAGATGAAAACTTAAAACCATTTTCATCCGCCCATTTGCTCATTTTGTTTATTGAGAGTTGAAGCTGGCGCTCGCAACTTGAGAGATTGCAGGACGAAAAGGAAATCTGCACATCATCTACATATAACGAATATGAAACTGACGGAGGTATTACTGCAGCAAGGCTGTTGATCTTCACCACAAACAAGGTGACACTCAATACAGCCCCTTGAGGGACGCCATTTTCCTGAGGAAAAACATCCGAAAGTGTGGAACCAAACCTAACCTGAAAAGTTTGGTTAGTCAAAAACTCCCTTATGCAGCGCAACATGCGGCCACGGACACCGTGTGTGTATAAGTCCTTTAGAATCCCGTAACGCCAAGTGGTATCATATGCTTTCTCTAGGTCAAAAAATACCGAAACACAGTGCTGTCGATTAACAAATGCTTCACGTATGAAAGTTTCCAGGCGGACAAGATGATCCAATGTTGATCGCCCCATTCTGAACCCACACCTGATTGGGATCTAAAATTCCCTCAGTCTCCAAAAAGTGCACTAATTGTCTATTTATTAGTTTTTCATAAGTTTTCCCAAGGCAACTGGTCATTGCAATGGGACGATAACTTGCTGGTAGAGTAGAGTCTTTACCGGGTTTTAAAAGGGGAATTATATGTGCCCGCTTCCAGCACTGAGGAAAGGCAGAAGCCATCCACAAATGATTAAAAAAGGTTAACAAATGGCCTAGAGATTCAGGAGACAAGTGCCGCAACATTTCATAGTGGATTTTGTCAGGACCAGGTGCCGACTACTTTTTTGACCCAAGGGCCACCTCGAGTTCGCACATTGTGAAAGGCTGGTTGTATACAAGAGTGTCTGATCCTGACATAGCAATTGACTGCTTTTCTGCTACAGCTCTAAACTTCTTAAATTTTGCCGAATAATTAGATGAGCTAGACACTTCACAAAAATGTTCCGCAAGAACATTTGCCTGGCCCTTCAAGGTTGGCGAAGCCGAGGGAAAAAGAGGTGTCCTAAAAGAGAGGTAGTTACCCCGAATTTTCCTCATTCGGTCCCACACCTCCTTAGTAGTGACGAAACTGTTCACCTTGGAAACATATTCCATCCATGAGCTTTTCTTAGCTTGTTTCCTTGTCCAACGAGCCTTCGCTTTACGTTTTTTAAACTCTATCTTGTTCCAGACCGTTGGGTAGCGGCAGAAAATGCCCCAGGCCCTGTTCTGACGTCTAAGCGTAACAGTACAGTCTTTGGTCCACCAAGGCTTGCAGCGCTTAGGAAGATTTTCAGATGTTTGTGGAATGGAGGCAGATGCAGCATTTATGATACGGTCAGTAACGTACAAGGTGGCATTTTCCGGGGTCATAGCTAAAAGTTCAGCTGGGTCAAGCACTGCTTCCAATGCAAAAAGAGCCCAGTCAGCTTTGTCTAATTTCCACCTGGGGATACGTGTTGAAAGTGAAGGAGGTGCTAAAGTACTTTCTAAAAAAACAGGAAAATGGTCACTCCCAAAAGGGTTATCTAAAACCTTCCAAGAAAAACAGGGAAGTAAAGTTTGAGATGAAAGAGACAAATCGATGGAAGTGAAAGTATTATGAGGTGCACTAAAAAATGTAGGATCTTGTCCATTTAAAAGGCAAAGGCCAGATGACAATAAAAATCTTTCAATGACACCACCACGGGAGTCTTGGCGAGCACTACCCCACATGGGGTGGTGGGCGTTAAAATCCCCCAAGATTAAAAATGGCTGCGGAAGTTGCGCTACAAGTCCATGTAGGTCAGGTAAATTCAGTGGAACATTTGGTGACAGATAAAGTGAAACAAGTGTAATAAGGCGGTCAAGAAGAATACGAACTGCCACTGCTTCTAAAGAGGTTGTGAGAGGAACAGAAGCACAGGCAATAACCACCCTGCACAACCACAGCTACTCCACCGGAGGAGTTGCTATGGGATGCACGGTCCTTTCTAAAGACCTGATGACGACGTAGAACATTAGTTTGTGTGTCCTTGAGATGAGTCTCCTGTAGGCATATAGCGACAGGTCGAAGCTCATCAAAAAAAAAATTAATGTCATCCATATTAGAGAAAAGACCACGGCAATTCCACTGCATGATACTATAGTTCTTTGCCATTAACAGACGAAAAATATATATATAAAAGTGACCTAAAAGGGAGGTTTGTTAAGGTTTAAAATCTATTTTTACACGAGGGGTACTCTGTTTTTTAGGAGGATCTTTCTGTTTCCAAGTGGGGTCACTGGCGACAGAAAGAGAGGGCTCCGATCCTGAGGGGGAAGCATCCTCCTCAGACCTGGGCCCACATATGTCCATACGCTCGTCTGTTGCCGCCGGCAGTTGACCCTTGGAGGTCGACTGCTTCGGCGGCTCCCCGGGCTTCCTCTGGGGAGCAGAGGTGCGAGGGGGTACGCCTCGGCACTTAGGGGTCGAAGTGCCAGCTGGAGCAGGGGGGGGGGGGCAGCCCCTGCTCCGAGGTGGATGCTGAGGAGGCAGCATCCACCTTGCGATTCGGAAGCGGTGCCACTGGCAACGCTCCCGAGGACGAAGGAGACCTCGACGGGAGGCGCAGATCGTCCGTAGACGTCTGTGTTCCAGTCGAAACCAATGGCCGTACCGGTCCCCTATGTACGACCTGGGCATAAGAGCCTTTGGAGACAAAGGCGAAACGCTTTTTGGCATCAACGTAGGAAATGTTTTCATTAACCTTCAAGGTGAGAATTTCTTTTTCTTGCTTCCATAACGGGCAAGATCGGGAGTAAGCTGGATGTTTTCCATTACAGTTAGTGCACCGAGCTTCGTTCTCACAGACATCAGCAACATGCTCCTTACTAGAGCATTTGGCGCAGGTCTCGCTACCCCGACAGTTCCGCGACCCATGGCCAAACCTTTGGCACTTAAAGCAGCGCTGAGGGTTTGGCACATAAGGCCGGACACGGCACTGAAGGTAGCCTGCCTTTACATTAGTAGGTAGAGTCGTGGAGTCGAAAGTCAGAATGACATGCCTAGTTTTGCGTTCAATGTCATCGCGACGGATGGTGATGCGTCGTGCCGCAACCACTCCCTCTCTGGAGAGACCCTCAACTAGCTCTGTATCTGTCAAGTCGAGCAAGTCATCTTCAGAGATGACCCCTTGGGCGGTGTTCAACTTCCGATGAGGGGTCACACTGACCTTGTAGTCTGAGACGGAGTTTAGTGCTAAGAGTGATTCACTTTGTTTCTTTGTGCTTACCTCAACAAGGAGGTCACCTGATGCCATCTTTTTGGCACTAAAGTTCGCACCGATAATACCTTCAAGCACTTTGGATACTAAAAAAGGAGAAATTTTAGCCAGTGGCTTTTCGCTCTCGGAGTGCGAGACGAGAAACTTTGGGAATTTGAACAGATCAGGAGTCTTAGTCGGAATGTCAAGGACTTCGGTGCGGGTCCTTTTCAGGGCCCGATCAGTTAGTTTGGCTCTGGAACCCATAAAGATGGGAAGGAAATTCAGAGCCCGGGTGCACCGCCCACCACGGAGCCCAACAAGGGGGTAGGTAATGTGCCATACCAAGAAAGGCTTGGCTGACACAATTACTCTACCAGTGCTGCCCGGGCCCTATAACCGAGTGTGGATGCAGGGACAGGACCTGTTTCCACTCAAGGTTAGCCCTTGCCGCCTAAGAAGGTGAAAACGAAAGGAAGAGAGTGTAGAAGAAAAGAGAAAGCGGTGGGAGGAAAAGTGAAAGAAGGAAGAAGAGGGTAGAAGATGTTTTTGTTGTTTACGGGTTTAATGGCGCAAGAGCAACAATGGCCATACTGCGCCAAACAAGGTGGGTCAATAAAAAAGGGTGAGTTGAATTAAACTATGGGGAAATAGTTCTATAATTTGTTTAAAAGTCCAATATTTTCAAGAAAATCAAAAAGACGTTTGAATGAAATCAGTGGTCGCTCACCAAGTAGCAAGGCAGGGTGAAATGGAATGCGATATTTGAAAAGGTCAGGAAAAAAGAATTTGTGCTGCTGCCGAAGACCAGGACAAAGAAATAAAATATGAAGGACAGTCAAAGGTTCACTGCAGAACTCACAGGATGGAGGTTCTCCACCAGTAAGCAGGTAGCCATGTGTAAGGTAGGTGTGGCCAATTCTCAGGCGGCATAGGAGGACCTCGTGGAATCTATTTTTGTTGTAAGATAGATAGATAGATTAAGATTTTAATGGCGCAGCGGCAACGGTGGCCATAATGCGCCAAACAAAATGTTTATCAAAGATCAAGAGAGACAGATGGTAGGCTATAGAAACCTTTTACAACTGGTGTAGATATCCAGTTCTGTTAATAAAATCAAAAACTCGTCTAAGTGGTACAAAAGCGTTGTCTCCAAGTAAAAACATAGGATGAAAGGGAAGATGGTTTCTAAAAAGTTCAGGAAAACATGATACGCGCAGTTGATGATAAAACCTACACTCCCATAGAATGTGTAAAACTGTAAGTAATTCCCCACAATGGGCACAAATTGCAACATCTTCGCCACTGAGAAGGTACATGTGTGTCAAACGTGAATGGCCAATTCTCAAGCGGCAAAGCAGAATCTCAAGGTGACGGTTTTTGTGAAATGAACTTTCCCAAATGCCTATCATTGGTTTAATCACATGGAGTTTGTTATTGGTTTCAGTGTCCCATTCTAGCTGCCAAGTCTTTAAAAGAGATTTCTTTAAAAGTGGTTTAAAATCCTGGTAGGGCACGCCAAAAGATGCTATTGAACCTGTGGCAGATGCAGCCAAGCGATCCGCACTCTCATTCCCTGCAATTCCCACGTGACTCGGTACCCAGCTAAATTTGATATTACATCCAAGGCGAAGAGCTCTGTTTACTTTAAAACGAACATGTTGTGTTAGTACATTCTTCGTAGAAACTCTGGAAGAAATAGCTGATAAGACACTTTGTGAATCGACAAAAATGACTGCGTTCAATACACTGTTATCCAGAATATGCTCAATGGCTAATAAAATACCATAGAGCTCTGCAGTGAAGACGCTTGCCATTGAGTCAAGCTGCACAGCTCTTCCAAAGTTACTAGAATAAACTGCACAACTAACGGAACATAAAGATTTCGACCCGTCGGTATAGTACTCGGCGCAACCTCTAGATATCCTTTCTTGCAAAGATAGAAACTCTTGCTGAAGAAACTGTGGAGCCACGGTCTTCTTACTGTATTTGGTGAAAGACCATTCACAACATATGGGTAGCTCGTTCCAAGGGGCAATTCTCTCTATAGATTTTAGCAAGTTAATACTACTTGTGGAAGGGACAGGGAGGTTGAGAGAGCTACAAATACTTTGAACTCGAAAACCTAGGGGGCGCACAATTGTTGGCTTGTTTTCAAACAAATTACAGAACCGAGGAGTGTGTAAAATACTATAAGCAGGATTTTTTGGATCCGAAAGCACTTTGTAATAATAAGACAGGCTCAAATATTGTCGACGTTTTTCAAGAGACATTTGGTGCGTGTCCACATACAAGCTTAATACGGGTGACGTGCGAAATGCCCCAGTGGAGAGCCGGAGTCCGAGGTGATGAACCGGATCCAACATCTTTAGTGTGGATGGTCGTGCTGAACCATAAACAATCGCTCCATAATCCAGGCGTGACCGAACTAAAGCATTGTACAACCGTAGGAGGCATCGCCTGTCAGACCCCCAAGATATATGTGACAGCACCTTAAGGATGTTTGAGGATCGCAAGCACTTCTCCTTTATCTCCTTTAAATGAGACTTGAATGTAAGCTTTTTATCAAAGATCATGCCTAAAAATTTATGTTCGTGCTTCACCGATATTTCTGTGTTATTCAATTGTAAGATCGGATCCAAAGACAGACCTCGTCGCAGGGAGAAGGGCACACACACAGTTTTCTCTGGGGAAAATTTAAAACCATTTTCATTTGCCCACTTGCTCATCCTATTTATTGTGAGCTGCAATTGCCGTTCACAACTAGAGAGGTTGCAAGACGAAAAAGATATTTGCACGTCGTCCACGTAAAGAGAATAAGAAACGGATGACGGTATAACTTGAGCTAGACTGTTTATCTTAACAGCAAATAAGGTGGCACTTAAGACTCCACCTTGGGGGACACCATTTTCTTGTAAGAAGACGCTGGATAAAGTCGAGCCTAATCGAACTTGAAATGTACGTTCACTTAAAAAGTTCTGTAAGCAACGGAGCATGCGGCCACGCACTCCACAGTTGTACAGATCTCGAAGGATACCATACCGCCATGTAGTGTCATAGGCCTTCTCTAAATCAAAGAACACAGACACACAATGCTGCCGGTGAACAAAGGCCTCACGTATGACACTCTCAAGTCGGACCAGATGGTCCATGGTCGACCGTCCAGCCCGAAAGCCACACTGGTTAGAGTCGAAAAAGTTTTTCTCCTCCAAAAAAAACATAAGGCGGCGATTTATAAGCCTTTCGTAAGTTTTCCCCAAACAGCTTGTAAGTGCAATGGGGCGGTAGCTAGTAGCAAGAGAGGGATCTTTTCCAGGCTTCAGCAAAGGTATAACGTGGGCACATCTCCAAGAATGCGGAAAAGCAGCAGCTTCCCAAAGGTAATTGAAAAAGGTCAGCAGGTGGGACAAGGATTCATGAGACAGGTGCTTGAGCATCTCGTAGTGAACTCTGTCTGGCCCAGGTGCAGACTGCTTTTTTAAGCTGAGAGCAACTTCGAGTTCACACATTGTGAACGGTCTGTTGTATGCAGCAGAGTTAAAGCCTGACATAGTGATTTTCTGTTTTTCAGCGGTAGACCGGAACTTTACAAACTCCGTACTGTAATTGGAAGAACTACAAACACGCTGAAAATGTTCTGCTAGGAAGTCTGCTTGCCCTGCTAGAGATGCTGAGATTGAAGGAAAAAGTGGAATCCTGAAAGCATGGTACTGCCCGCGAACTTTTTTGAGACGATCCCATACTTCCTTAGCAGCGACAAAACTATTTATGGATGAAACATACTTTGTCCATGAAGCCCACTTGGCCTGTTTTCGCGTCCACCGAGCTTGTGCTCTTTTTTTCCTAAATTCGATCAAGTTATTGAAAGTTGGATATCGCCGAAAAGTTCCCCACGCCTTGTTCTGGCTTTTCCGAGTGGAAGTACATTCCTCATTCCACCAGGGCTTGCACCTCCGGGGAAGATTTCCTGAAGTCTGTGGAATTGAAGCGGAAGCAGCATTTATAATGCATTCTGTAACGTAAAGCGTCGCATCCTCCGGAGTCATATGAAGAAACAAGGAGGGATCAAGTGTTGCTTCTAAACCAAAAATAGACCAGTCGGCCTTTTCCAACTTCCATCGCGGAAGTCGAGTAGGTATTGATGAAACTGGTAAAACACTCTCTAAAATTATGGGCAGATGGTCGCTGCCAAAAGGATTGTCTAAAACGTTCCATGAAAAGCATGGAAGTAGAGATGGCGATGATAGTGATAGGTCGATCGATGTAAAAGTGTTGTGGGCAGCACTAAAAAATGTTGGTTCTTTCTTATTCAGCAAGCAGATTCCAGTTGATAATAAAAGTCGTTCAACAACTCCACCTCGAGAGTCTTGACGAGAGCTTCCCCACAAAGGATGGTGGGCGTTAAAATCACCAAGGATTAAAAAAGGTTTGGGAAGTTGGTTGATGAGTGCTTGAAGTTCATGGAGATGCAGTGGAACATTAGGTGGTAAGTAGAGTGATACTAGAGTGATGAGGCGGTCGAGGAGGATGCGAACTGCAACTGCCTCAAGTGAAGTTTGTAAAGGAACTTCAGCGCATGCCACTCCACTTTGAACCACCACTGCTACACCACCCGAGGGGTTTGAGGAATGGCGGTCCTTCCGAAAAACTTGTTGATGACGCAAAACCTGCGTGTGCGAGTCAGTCAGGTAAGTCTCCTGTAGGCAAATAGCAACAGGACGGAGCTCATCAAAAAATGAATTGATGTCATCTATGTTACGAAGGAGGCCGCGGCAGTTCCACTGCATAATGCCTATATGCTTAGCCAGTGCAAAGTGAATATAAAATTTAGTAAAAAATAAAATGAAGTGACTATGGCTTAAAATCTATTTTTTTGCGCGGTGCATTTTTCTTTTTTACAGCCTCTTTCTGCTGGCCAGTAGAGTCACTGGTGGCAGAAAGAGAAGAGTCAGATCCAGCGAGGGGACTTTCCTCGCCGGACTTGGGTCCCCCCACGTCCATAGGCTCCTCAGGGGGAGCCGGAGGGGAACCCGCTGGGGTTGGCAGCCTTAGCGGCTCACTGGGTTTCTGTGGAGTCGAGACGCGGGGCTGGCCCCGGCCTCGAGGGAGCAGGGTGGCAGGGGCGGCAGGGGGTGCCATCCCCTGCTTCGGGGTGGACGTTGAAGGAACAGCGTCCACCGTGTGGTTGGGGTGCAGTGCAGCTGGCACTGCTCCCGCGGGTTTCAGAGGGGACACTGACGGGAGACACACCCCCCCTGGAGGAGTCTGTGTTCCCGCCGATGCCATCACGGGTCGTGCCGGTCCCCTGCGCACGACCTCGGCGTATCCTCCTTTCGAAAGGAAGGAAAAACGTTTTTTTGCCTCATGGTACGAGATATTTTCTTTGGTCTTTAGAGTTAATATTTCCTTCTCTTCCTTCCACTTCGGACAAGAGCGCGAGTAAGCTGGATGACGACCATCACAGTTGACGCATCTCGGTTCACTTTCGCAAGTGTCGGCAACATGCTCCTTACTGGAGCACTTCGCGCAAGTGTCACTTCCTCGGCAGCTCCGTGACCCATGGCCGAACCTTTGACACTTAAAACACCGCTGAGGGTTCGGCACATAGGGGCGAACACGGCACCGGAGGTAACCTGCCTTTATGGTCTCTGGGAGCGTCGTGGCATCAAAGGTCAGTATAACATGTCTTGTTTTTCGCTCCACTCCCTCACGACGAAGGGTGATGCGTCGAGCAGCTACTACTCCTTGGTCTGCAAGGCCGTTGACGAGTTCTTCCTCAGAGGAGTCCATTAGATCATCTTCTGAAATAACTCCTTGAACTGTATTAAGTTTGCGGTGTGGAGTAACATTTACTTTATAGTCCGACACAGCATTGAGTGAAAGAAGGGCATCACTTTGTTTTTTGGTATTGATCTCAACAAGTAGGTCACCAGACGCCATCTTTTTTGCAGAGTAATCTTTTCCAACTATTCCTTCCAGTACCTTAGCGACCAGGAAAGGGGATAGTTTGGCCAGTGGTTTTTCTTCTTCAGAATGCAATACCAGGAATTTCGGAAATTTTTCGAGTTCTAGGGATGTTTCACGAGTGACTTGAGCTTCGGTGCGACCTCTTTTCAGAGGCCGATCAAGGAAGGTTTTGTTGCGCTGACCCATATGAGATGGGAGAAAATTTCAGTGCCCGGGTGCACCGCCCACCACGGAGCCCAACAAGGGGGTAGGTAATGTGCCATAGCAAGATGGGCTTGGCTGACACAATTACTCTACCAGTGCTGCCCGGGCACTATACCCTAGTGTGGTTGCAGGGACAGGACCTGTTTCCACTCAAGGTTGGCCCTTGCCGCCTAAGAAGGTGAAAAAGGAAGGAAGAGAGTGTAGAAGAAAAGAGAAAGAGGTGGGAGGAAAAGTGAAAGAAGGAAGAAGAGGGTAGAAGAGGCGACTGACTGAATCATCCTGGTCGGGCCAAGCCAGGACACCCGTCTACGAGAAGCAGGGGCCGAAGCGGTGTATTGCCTCGCCCGGGGGGCCCCGAAGGGTCCAAACATACCCCGGGCTCAGCTCAACCACCAGGGTCCCCTTTTCCCCGGACACGGGTACGCCACGCACAGCCAGGCGTGGGTGGGTAAACCCACATAGCTCGGGGTTCGCGGTGGCGCCACTCACCAAGCACCTACCGAGGCAGGTGCCCCCTGCGTGTGGGTATGGTGGCCCACGTAGCTGGGGTCCGTGGAGGCGCCACTCTCCAAACACCTGCTTTCACAGGTGCCCCCTGCGGGGTTTGTTGTAAGATGTTTCCCAAGTACCAAGGTCTGGCTTGATGGTGTGAAGCTTATTATTAACCTCTGAATCCCACTCAGACTGCCACGATTGCAAGATTGCAAGTCTTGTAGGCATTTTTAAGTCTTGGTGGGGGATGCGTACATGAGACACCGGAAGATTTTGCGAAGAGACGGCCAGTTTATCTGCAGTCTCGTTGCCAGCAATGCCCACATGGCTAGGAATCCAGCAAAACCTAATATCATGCCCATCCTGTAGACCCTTCTGCACCTTACCACGCACAGTCAGGGTCAGCTGATTCTTTGTTGATAAAACAGAACATACAGCCCTAACTACACTCTGGGAATCTACAAAGATGATGGCTTTCTTTATTTTACTCTGAACTATATAATCAAGCGCCATCATGACCCCATATAGCTCGGCAGTAAAAATACTGGCAAGAGTGTTTAGACGGGTGACTTTGGAAAAACGAGAAGAGTATACAGGCGCACCAACATACATTGACGACTTTGCACCATCAGTGTAAAAATGATTATAATCTTTGTATCTTTCCTCCAATGCAAAGAATTCCTGCTGTAAAATTAAAGGTGAGACTCTTTGCTTCCTGAATTTTGTGAAACACCAGTCACAAAAAATGGGTTTGACATTCCATGGGGCAGTACAGTATGAACTATCCAAGAGGTTAAAATCATGAGTCAAATTGAGGGAGGAGCGAAGACTCTCGACACGAAGACTCAAAGGCCGCACAACAGTTGGCTTATGGTTAAAGAGGCGAGAAAACCTAGAGTTTTGAATACAACTGTAAGTGGGGGAGCTGGGGTTTGACAAAATTTTGTAAGCGTAGGTAAGGCTAAGCAGCTGTCGCCTTTTTTCAAGCGACATTTCATGACAGTCAACATACAAGCTAAGCACAGGGGAGGTGCGAAAAGCCCCAGATGCCAAACGCAGCCCAAGGTGATGTACTGGATCGAGCATTTTTAAAGCAGACGGTCTCGCAGAGGCGTAGACAATTGAGCCATAATCAAGGCGGGATCGAATGAGAGAAGAATATAGACGAAGGAGGCATTTCTTATCCGAGCCCCACGACTTGTGCGAAAGAACTTTGAGTATGTTCGATGCCTGCATAGTTTTTCGCTTGAGCTGTTTGAGATGCGAAACAAAAGTAAGTTTACGGTCGAAAATAACTCCTAGAAACTTGTGCTCCGTTTTGACAGCAATGTTGTTTCCATTTAAAAGGAGTGTAGGATCTAAACAGAGGCCACGCCTTAAAGAGAAAGGAACGCAAACAGTTTTCTCCGGAGAGAACCTAAAACCATTCTCATCAGCCCATGTAGTCATTTTATTTATGGCCAGTTGTAGCTGTCGCTCGCAGCTAGACATATTACATGATGCTACAGATATCTGAATGTCATCGACATATAGCGAATAAGATACCGAAGGAGGAATGATTTTACCAAGAGAGTTAATTTTTATTGCAAAGAGTGTCACGCTCAGGACTCCACCCTGAGGAACACCATTCTCCTGAACGAACCAGTCTGATAAAGTTGTTCCCAACCGAACTCGAAAAGTGCGTTCACACAAAAAGCTCTTTATGCACTGAAGCATTCTACCGCGTATCCCGTACATAGAAAGGTCGCGCAAGATGCCATACTTCCAAGCAGTATCATAGGCCTTATTCAAATCAAAGAAAACAGATACACAATGCTGCCTGTTGACGAATGCCTCGCGCACAAAGGTCTCCAGCCGCACTAACTGGTCTGTTGTAGACCGTTCAGGCCGGCAGCCACACTGATTGATATCCGAAATATTATGCTGCTCAAGAAAATAAATAAGACGCCTGTTAATTAATCTTTCAAAGGTTTTCCCCATACAACTTGACAATGCTATTGGTCGGTAACTTGCAGGGAGGGAAGGGTCCTTGCCAGGTTTCAACAGTGGTATAACTTCAGCCCGCTTCCATTCAACAGGAAAGTATGCATCACTCCACAGGCCATTGAAGTAAGCGAGAAGGGCACTGAGTGACTCTCTAGATAAGTGTCGGATCATGTCGTAGTGAATTCCATCAGGACCAGGGGCGGAATTCTTGCGGGAGTTCAGGCCCACTTCGAGCTCAGCCATTGTAAATGGCTGATTGTAAGATGCAGACGCTCCTCCTGTGAAGCAGAGCCTCGTCTTTTCCATGCTTGCCTTACGCTTCAGGAATGCTGGAGAGTAATGTGCGGAGTTTGAAACAGCTGCGAAGTGATTGCCCAACACATTAGCCTGGTCTAACAATGAGGATCCAGAAGAAGGAAAAAGGGGGATTGTGAAACAGCGGTATTTCCCCTCGACCTTGTGAAGTTTTTCCCACACTTCCTTTGCTGGAACGTAGCTGCTGATGGAAGACAAGTAACCTCTCCACGATTTTCCTTTAGCCTGCTTCCGAGTCCAGCGGGCACAAGCTCTGCGCCTCTTGAATTCAATCAAGTTAACAGACGTCGGGTATCTACGAAATACACCCCAAGCCTTATCTTGGTTATTCTTTGTGGTGGAACAATCCTTATTCCACCATGGCTTACATTTCTTGGGGATGTTCGATGAAGTTTGAGGGATGGAGCAAAGAGCAGCACCAATTAAATGCTCTGTGATGTAGGCTGTGGCATCGTCATGAGTTAACGAAGAGAACATAGATGGGACAAGCTCGGATTTTATGGCTAAAAAGGGCCCAGTCCGCCTTTTCTAGCTTCCAACGCGGAGTCCGTTTCATGAGACTGGGAATAGATTTCACACTCTCCAGAGCAACCGGGAAGTGGTCGCTTCCAAAAGGATTATTTAAAACGCTCCATGTGAAACAAGACATCAGAGATGGAGATGAAATGGAAAGATCAATGGATGTAAATGAGTTGTGAGCTGCGCTAAAAAAGGTAGGCTCTCTGCTGTTCAAAAGACAGAGGCTAGATGACAGTAAAAACCGTTCAATGACCCCACCACGCGAGTCCTGGCGTGTGCTACCCCACAAGGGATGGTGGGCATTAAAATCTCCTAGAAGTAAAAAGGGGTGAGGGAGCTGAGTAACTAAATCATGAAGATCATGAATATGCAGTGGAACATTTGGTGGAATATAGATGGAAACAACGGTGATAAAGCGGTCCAAGAGGAGACGTACAGCTACAGCCTCAAGGGGTGTAGAGAGAGGAATCTGGGAACAAGCAACTCCACTTTGGACGATCACCGCTACACCACCAGATGAGTTTGATGTGGAACGATCCTTTCTAAAAACTTGGTGACGACGTAAAACAGACATATGATGATTGTTAAGGTGTGTCTCTTGTAAAGAGAGAGCAATAGGACGGAGGTCGTCCTTAAAAAAGTTAACATCGTCAATATTCCGTAAAAGGCCGCGGCAATTCCACTGCATAAAAACAAATTTTATCATTTTGTAAATATATTAAAATCTTAGATAAAAAGGGAGGGTAAAGAAAGAAACGAGTAGATTCGATCTCAAACAGGCAGCCACATCAGGCACATCATTTAGGTGCAATGACAGGTTTTTTGCCTTTGTGCTTGGTTTTCGAAAGCTGCCACTCCATGTCGTCCTGATCGGATGCAGGAGTGGACAACTCTGTGCACTGCTCCATCGCCTCTACCTCTAAAGGTGGGGCGCTCCCTGTAGACCTGGGAAGGCTGGAGGTACGAGGTGGTAAACCCCGGCCCCGACCAGACCCAGCTGAAGAGGCGGACGAGGTACTAAGTGAGTTCTCACCCAGGTCCACCCGTTCCTGCCCCTTGGATACCGGGAGAGCAGCACGAGGATTGTGCCGCTCCTTGGTGGAGGAGGCCCTCTCCAGTGAGTTGGGGCGAGAGTGTCGCTCCTTCCCACCGGGGGAAGGCGTCGAAGTCAGGACGGGCATTGGCATTGCCTGCCTGTCCTGAGACTTGGGGGCTGCTGATGTGCTCCCTCCAGAAGGTGGGGGAAGCTGCTGCCCCTGCGGGGGGGTTGGGGCCCGAAGGGCCACTGCCAGGGCTTCAGGCGAGACCTGGGTGGCCTTCGATTCCGTTCGCGGTGGAGGGCCCCTGCGCACCGCGTCGGAGTACGTGCCTTTTGAAAGAAAGGAAAATCTTTGCTTTGCCTCTGGGTAAGATATGTTTTCTTTTGCTCTTGATTGATTGATTGATTGATTGATTGGGGTTTATTGGCACAAAGGCACCTTAGGCCATAGAGCGCCAAACATCGTACTATTGCAGGAAAAAGTTTAGAAGGAGAAAAGGAGCTTTAGTAGCCGATGAACGAATAAAACAATGAGCATAATACGGTGTGTATAATTATGTAAGTGATAATATAAAAATTATGGCTTCATACTACAGTCGGTGTAAAAGGCCGACGTCTTTTAGGAAATTAAAAACGTGAATATGATCAATAAAAGGTTTGTCTCCTAGCAACAAAGCAATGTGTAAAGGAAGGCGGGCTCTATAAAACTGGGAGAAGTGAAATTGGCGATGATTGTCATATGCAGGGCATTCAAGGAGAATGTGCACTACACTTAGGGGTTCTGTACAATGTTCACACAGGGGTGGATCCTCTTGACGAAGCAAGTACCCATGCGTGAGATGCGTGTGGCCAATTCTTAACCGGCACAGGATTACTTCGAAGTAGCGTTCCCGGTGCCGGGCACTCGCCCACTCCTGTAAAATAGGCTTTACAGAATAGAGTTTGTTGTTGACTTCACTGCTCCATTCCTGTTGCCATTTATATCTGATGTGTTTCCTTAGGGCTGCACGGTAGTCTCTGTATGGTATTTTTTCAATATCCACATTTCTTTCACTACATTTGTTTGCAGCACGATCAGCCTCTTCATTTCCGGCAATTCCTACGTGGCTTGGAACCCAGCAGAAGACTATTTGAATATTGTTTTCCAATGCAGTACTCACTTTGAACTGTAAATCAGTAACAAGGGGATTTTTTGCTGCCTCAAGCGATGCAAGTGCCCTTAGAGCACTGAGGGAGTCAGTGTAAACTATGGAGCATGGAAGTCTATTTTTTGTGATGTGATTTGTGGCGAGAAGCAAACCATATAGCTCTGCCGTTAAAATTGTCGCGTTGCTATTAATTCTTCGCACACATTCATATGAAGGCCCGATTGCGGAACAACCGACCGAGGAGTTACTTTTTGTGCCATCAGTGTAAAAGCTGATGTAGTTGTTATACTTCTCTTGCAGTTGAAAGAATTCCTGCCTTAAAACTTCATGTGGGGTGTCTTTCTTATTGTATTGGGTCAAAGACAGGTCTACAACAGGCAAACATTGCCATGGAGCTATTGTTCTTAAAACCGAAGCAAGAGGTAGGTTGGTGTCAAGACCTGCCGAGTCGGCTTCCGATTTATTTCTCATTGAAAAAGGAGGAACGATTGAGGGTTTATTTAGGAAAGTTCTTTCGAAACGTGATTGCCCTACGACTTCCCGACATGAATGTTGCAGTACTGAACGAACCCTAAGTGAGTACATGAAGCCCAAAGAAAAACGCCTTTTCTCAAGAGACAGCTCATTGGCTTCAGCATATAGGCTCAACACCGGGGATGTGCGGAAAGCACCAGTGGCGAGACGTATTCCCTTATGGTGAACAGGATCTAACATCTTTAATGTTGATGCCCTTGCCGACCCATACACTATACTTCCATAATCAAGTCGAGATCGTACAAGTGACCGGTAGATTCTCAATAGACATACGCGATCAGAACCCCATGACTTGTGAGAAAGGACCTTCATGACGTTCAGTGCTTTATGGCATTTTCTCTTTAAATCGATTATATGAAAGCTGAAGGACAATTTGCTATCAAAAGTAAGGCCAAGAAATTTCTGCATCGCTTTGTTCTGGATGGGGACGTCATACATGGTCAGGGCGGGCTCTGGGGCAAGTCCACGTTTTCGAGAGAAGAGGACACAAGATGTTTTCTCGGTGGAGAATGTAAACCCGTTATTATTTGCCCACTTTACCATATTGTTAATTGTTAACTGAACTCTGCGTTCACAAATAGAAAAATTGCAAGATGACACAGAAATTTGAAGGTCATCGACATACAAGGAATATTGGACTGAAGGGGGAATTACATGCGAAATGGAATTTATTTTTATTAGAAAAAGAGTAGCACTGAGGACACCACCTTGGGGTACGCCATTTTCTTGCACGAATTCTCTAGAAAGAGTAGTTCCCAACCTGACATGAAATGTGCGTTTTTCTAAATAGTCCTGAATAGCACCCAGCATTCGACCATGAATGCCAAAGTTATATAGATCATTTATAATGCCATATCTCCATGTTGTGTCATATGCTTTTTCTAAATCAAAAAACACTGACAAACAAAACTGTCTATTTACAAAGGCCTCACGTACAGTCGTTTCAAGTCTAACAAGATGGTCAAGAGTAGACCTTGAGGTACGGCCACCACATTGATACTTTGCAAGTAAGTTTCTTCCTTCAAGGACATATGTTAGCCTTCGGTTAATCATTCGTTCCAGGGTTTTTCCCAGACAACTTGTTAAGGCTATAGGTCTGTAACTGGTTACCTTAGACGGGTCCTTTCCAGGTTTTAATAAAGGGATTATGTGGGCTACCTTCCATTGAAGTGGAAAACTTCCCTCCCTCCAGATTCGGTTAAAAAGGTATAGAATTAATTCTAGCGTAGAGGGGTGAAGATGGTTCAGCATCTCATAATGGATGCCATCAGGACCAGCAGCTGAAAGTTTAGTATGTCTCAATACCAGCTGGAGTTCATGCAATGTGAAAAGGGAATTGTAATGTTCTCTCTCACCTCCAGATGTCTTTACAATTTGTCTTTCTGCTTGGAGCTTATGTCGTTGGAATACAGCTGGATAATGTTGAGAGCTGGAGACAAATTGAAAGTGCTCCCCCAGAATATCAGCCTGTTCCTCCAAATTTGCAGGGCAGTACCCATTTCTGGTCAAGAGGGGAACAGAGAAAGCACGATAGGTGCCATTCACTTTATGGATTCTGTCCCACATTTCCTTGGGTCTTGTGGTACTGTTAATTGAGGAGGCATACTTCTGAAAACTCTGACGTTTGGATCGCCTGTGGATAAATCTAGCTTGGGCTTTCATCTTCTTAAATTCAATTACATTACTTGGAGTAGGATAACGTCTAAGTTTACCCCACGCTCGGTTTTGGTTCGTCTTTGCCTCGCGGCAATCCTGATTCCACCAGGGTTTCGGGCGCCTGGGGAGGCGCGTAGATGTTATAGGTATGTTCTGCATGGCCGCGGCAAGGATATGTTGTGTGAGTAGTTCGTTTAGCTCGTCAATTGAGAGCTGGTCAAGTGATGTGCAAGCTAGAAGTGAGGACTGGGTAAAACCTTCCCAATTAGCTTTGTCGAACTTCCACCGTGGTTCTCTTAATGACAGTGTCGGAGGCGGGAGGCAACGCTCAAGGACAACTGGAAAGTGATCGCTTCCATACGGGTTCTGTATAACCCACCACGTAAAGAGAGGGAATAGGCTGGGATCAGCTATTGCAAGATCAATACATGTAAAAGTGTTTGACGAAAAGCTGTAGTGAGTGGGTTCTTTTTTATTCATCAAGCATAAATCTGAAGAGAGCAGAAATCGTTCTATTATTACTCCTCGCGTGTCCCGTCTGTTACTTCCCCACAAGGGATTGTGGGCATTTAGATCACCAAGGATAAGAAATGGACGTGGAAGTTGTCTAACAAGGGCTTCAAGTTCTTCATATTTCAATGAATAATTAGGAGGTATATATAATGAACATATAGTTATTGCACGATCAGTTAAAATTTTTGCAGCAACTGCTTCCAGTTTGGTGTCCAGGCACACCTCAACACAAGGAGTTGGTCTTTGGACTATTATGGCAACGCCACCAGAAGCGTGGGATCCATATGGCCTATCCTTCCGGAATAGCTGGAAGCGCTTTAGTAAGTTTGATTGGCTTTCTTTCAGGTACGTCTCCTGAAGGCAAAGAGCTATGGGGCTGTGTTCCTCCAACAAGTTGTAGACATCATCGTAGTTACAGAGTAATCCTCGACAATTCCACTGTATGATGCTCATAGGATTAGCCAAGCTAATAATGGCTCTTGGCTATCTTAGCTGCATAGGGGGAGTCACACATAAATTGTTGTTGTGGTTGTATAGGAGTATGAAAAGCCTTGCTCCTATAGGGTTTTATCAGGGTGGAGTTACCGGCTTTTTAGTTTTTTGCTTTGGGGTCTGAACTTCCATCTCCTCGAGGTCAGTGTCAGGGGCAGAAAGTTCTTCACCGTCTGCCGTTACTTCTGTATTCAACGTCTTCTTGGCGGCAAGCCTGTCAGAAGACCTCGAAAAGTTTGTGTTTTTGGGGGGCATACCCCGGCCTTTGCCTGACACTTTAGGGCGAGCGGTCGACGTGCTAGGCTGAACCACTGATCCGCCCATCTGGTCAGGTTCTGCAGATGCTGCAGGAGCTGCACGTGGAACATGCTGTTTCCTTGGTGAGGAAGTCCTCCTCTGAGAGGAGGAGCAGGGGGCTCGCTCCTCTTGGGAGGACGACCTGTAAGGAGTGGGCGATGGAGTTACATCCATCGCCTCTGTTGCACCCGAGTCTTTGGCATGACTGGGTGCCTTAGCTGCTGTCGCAGCTGTGAGGGAGTGCCCAGGAAGAGAGAGTTTCAACCTGGGCGTCGAGGACTGGAGTGGTTTCCCAGGGTTCCCAAGGGACACCTGGGTCGCCACTGATACCTTGGGCGGTGCAGGTCCCCTGCTGGACACCGCCTCGGCATAAGAGCCTCTCTGAAAAGCGGAGAGGCGACGCTTTGCATCATGATAGGATATGTTTTCTTTCACCTTAAGTGCGAGAATTTCTTTTTCCTTTTTAAATTGGTCACATGTTCTGGAATAGGCTGGGTGGTTGCCATTGCAATTTGCACATTTGTAATCAGCGTTGCAGTCGTCAGCAGTGTGGTCGGTGCCGCTACACCTGGCGCATGTCTCGCGACCGCGGCAAGTGCGCGAACCATGTCCGTACCGCTGGCAACGAAAGCAGCGAAGAGGATTTGGGACATAGGGCCGCACCTTACAGTTGATGTAACCGGCCTTAACAGAAGGTGGCAAAATGTTCCTTTCAAAAGTCAATACAACGTGCTTGGTGGGTTGTTCCTTGCCGTCCCTTCGAATAGTAATGCGTTTTGCAGCCACCACCCCTTGGGATCGAAGGCCCTCCACAATTTCATTCTCAGGACTGTCCATTAGGTCATCCTCCGAGATCACACCGCGTACGGTGTTCAGTGTACGATGGGCGGACACGGTGACCTTGATATCTTGGATAGTTTCAAGGTTGAGTAAGGCCGTAGCTTGGTATTTTTCATCCACATGTACGAGGAGATCGCCTGAAAAGAGCTTTTTTGCTTCAAATTTAGCTCCCAAGATGCCTTGAAGCACCTTAGCGACAATGAATGGGGAAAGCTTAGAGAGTGGTTTGGAGTTTTCTTCAGAGTGCAAGACGAAGAATTTTGTGAAGTGGTCACTTGAGTCATTTATACTAAGAAAATTGGACAGAGCTTCGGTGCGGACCCTTTTCAGGGACCGATCGGAGGTTTTGTGTTTGGAACCCATATAGATGGGAAAGGAAGTTCAGTGCCCGGGTGCACCGCCCACCACGGAGCCCAACAAGGGGGTAGGTAATGTGCCATAGCAAGATGGGCTTGGCTGACACAATTACTCTACCAGTGCTGCCCGGGCACTATACCCTAGTGTGGTTGCAGGGACAGGACCTGTTTCCACTCAAGGTTGGCCCTTGCCGCCTAAGGAGGTGAAAAAGGAAGGAAGAGAGTGTAGGAGAAAAGAGAAAGAGGTGGGAGGAAAAGTGAAAGAAGGAAGAATAGGGTAGAAGAGGCGACTGACTGAATCATCCTGGTCGGGCCAAGCCAGGACACCCGTCTACGAGAAGCAGGGGCCGAAGCGGTGTATTGCCTCACCCGGGGGGCCCCGAAGGGTCCAAACAAACCCCGGGCTCAACTCAACCACCAGGGTCCCCCTTTCCCCAGACACGGGTACGCCACGCACAGCCAGACGTGGGTGGGCGAACCCACATGGCTCGGGGTTCGTAGTGACGCCACTCACCAAGCACCTACCAAGGCAGGTGCCCCCTGCGTGCGGGTATGGTGGCCCACGTAGCTGGGGTCCGTGGAGGCGCCACTCTCCAAACACCTGCTTTCACAGGTGCCCCCTGCGGGGTGAATTGATGGAGCATGAAAGAGCTGATGCATTATTGTTCCTCAAAGAGCAGTTGAAACTGATGGGAAAGAAGAGCAATGCTTGCAGGTATACAGCGGAACTATTGGTTTTGTCGTCTCTGTTCCACACAATTTCGCCCCATGCATATAACTTTCTCCGAAGCAGTGGTAAGGTGCTCTTGCCAGGATGTGAGTCCATCAAAAGAGCAAACTGAAGAAGGTTTCTTAAGGTTCATGAAAAGGCGAGCAAGTTTGCTTAGTCCTCATGAAAGGAATGTTGTGCTGATGGTAGATGAAATACACCTCCAGCAATTTTTTGAGTATAAAGGTGGCCGTGTAACCGGGGCTGCTGCTAACTGTGCCGAGCCAGCCAAAACAGCTCATGTGTTTATGGTGCAACTAGTCATTGCTGTCGTCATACAAGGACGTGGCTCACATTCTTCCTGTTTCAAGGATAAGTGCTGAAGAACTGCATTGTGTTCTGCGAAGAGTGATCATGAACTTAGAAGATGCTGGTCTTCATGTAGTTGCCGTAATTACAGACAACATTTCTATTAACAGGAAAGTCATGTCAATGTTTGGCAAAAGTAATGAGCCGAGTATCGTGTACCCCCATCCAGCAAAACAGGAGCAGCCGTTGTTTCACATCGTCGGCACTGTTCATTTGCTAAAGTGCATCAAGAATAATTGGTTGAATTAAAAGAATCGTGACAAATGCCTGTATTACCCTCCTTTTGAACATGAACAACAGGGTGGGAAAACGCAAGGGGCTTCGTTCCCTTCTCTGAAGAAACTCTATGAGGCTGAACAAGACAGTGTTGTAAAAGTTTCGTATGGCCTCACTTACAAATCACTGAACCCCACCAACCTGGAGAGACGGAATGTTAGATTAGCTCTGAAAATATTCAGCAGCTTTGTCTCATCAGCTTTGAGACTCAAAGGCACTGAGCTCAAGTTAACTCTTCCCGAGGAAACGGCTGGATTTATCGACCTCATTTTAAGATGGTGGAACATTGTAAATGTTAAAACTCCACAAAAGGGAAGGAGACTGCGTTACACCTGGCAAGAGCCAGTAAGTGCAATGTGTTGCCAGCAACTAGAATTCTTAGACAAGTTTGTGACTTTGCTAGACAACTGGAAAAACGAAGGCTTGCAGACAGGCACACTAACAAGAGAAACACACTCGGCTCTGAGACTTTCCACGTATGCATTGATAGAAGTGTCGCACTACTCCCTGGACGAACTGGGTTTCAAGTATGCTCTTCTGGGAAAGTTCCAAACTGATGCCCTTGAGGCAAGGTTTGGAAAGTACAAACGACTTTGTGGTTCTCACGTCTCAATTACACAGGTGTTTGAAGCGGAAACAAAAATCCGCATTCAAAGCACATTGCACTGGACAGATTTTCCCGAGTCTTCTAAACAAGAGAAGGAACCATGCGCGGAATTTCTGATTAATAAGTACAAGGTTTCATTATCTGAGAGCGAAATAAAGAAACCACGAGAGGACATGCCTGCTCTAGTGCATATAGCCGGTTTCTGCGCACATGCTGCGCTCCGGCGTCACCCTTGTGATGA
Source organism: Ixodes persulcatus (assembly GCA_013358835.2). Taxonomy (NCBI): domain Eukaryota; kingdom Metazoa; phylum Arthropoda; class Arachnida; order Ixodida; family Ixodidae; genus Ixodes; species Ixodes persulcatus. Next base: position 46,365 of record JABSTQ010004616.1, read on the forward strand.
CTATTCCTCGCAGCTCACAATAAAAGAGAGAGAGCTCAAGCCGAGTGATCATGTTCTCATTGATGATATGAGCAGGGGAGGTCTGAAGTTTCCTGAGCCATGGGTTGTGCACGCAGTATTGTGCACAAAAATTGTTTTGGAGCAACTAACTGCCATGGAGTGTGAGCATCTATTTCACGCTGAAAGTAACCAGAGGCTGGTTACTTTCAGCCAGAAGGAACTTCATTATGAAGTTCCTTCTGGCTGATAGTGAAGACATTGATGTTTGTGCAAGTGGTCACTATCCAGACTTCGTGCGGGAAAATATCTTGAAGCCCGCCATCAACATATTGTTGAAAAACTATGCAGCTACCAGAAATGATGCCATCACCAGAAAGCAGGGGCATGCTAAACTGTCTAAGCAGAGAAAACTTCAGATGTTAAAATGAAGCTCTAAAATCAATCCCTGTAATGCAAGGCTACTGGTTATCACACTGATTGTATGCTTTGATGAATGTGCCAGTTGTAAATAGCAAGTGCAAGACATGTATGACTTTCAGGTTGACCGTATGTGTGAAATGTGTTTGTAAATATCTCGAAGACCTGTATTAAATTCCGTGCGTTATTATGATTGGGGTTTTTTGGCGCAAGAGCAACTTAAGCCATATTGCGCCAAACACAGGTTTTTCCAAGGGGCTTAAAGGAATAATCTATAAGAACTGGAAGCTACAGCTAGTGTAAAAGGCCAGTTTTACGGAAGAAATTTAAAACTCGATTGAATGGTACCAATGGTTGATCGCCAAGCACAAAATATGGGTGAAAGGAAAGGTGACCTCGAACAAGTTCTGGAAAACATAATCGCTGTTCTTGGTTTAACGATTTGCAATGCCACAGGATGTGCAAAACAGTCATAGCTTTCCCACAGTTGTCGCAAAGTTTAACGTCCTCACCACAGAGCAGGTGCAAATGAGTCAAACGGGTATGACCGATTCTTAAGCGGCAGAGGAGAACTTCAACCTGACGGTCTTTATGGAAGGAACTCTCCCACACCCCCAGTTGGGGCTTGATAACATGAAGTTTGTTCTCTTTTTCCATATCCCAATCCAACTGCCACGACTTCATAATTGATGTCTGGATGATTGGTTTCAGGTCTTGGTGTGGCAAGCCAAGAGGCAGTTTTGGGCACTCTTTCGCAGAGCCAGCAAGCAGGTCTGCTTTCTCATTGCCGGAAATACCCACGTGGATAAGAACCCAACAGAATTTGATCAAGTGTCCTAGTTGAAGTGCTCGGTTTAACCGTACCCGAAGATATTGCACGAGAAGGTTCTTGCTGTCTGTTAAGAACAAAATAGCTAGAAGAACGCTCTGGGAGTCGACAAACAGAATTGCTTTCATGATATTGTTCTCCAATAAGTACTCAACAGCCATTAAAATGGCGTACAATTCAGCAGTAAAAATACTTGCAAAAGTACATCTTTAGGGCAAACAGACGAGCCGATCCATAAACAATCGCGCCATAGTCCAAGCGGGACCGTACCAAAGAGTTGTAAAGTCGCAAGAGGCACCTTCTGTCAGACCCCCAGGTTGTATGCGACAACACTTCGAGAATGTTTGATGAACGTAGGCATTTATGTTTCAACTCTTAAGTGGGGTATAAAAGTGAGCTTTTTATCAAATATTATTCCTAAAAACTTGTGGGCCTCCTTTACAGATATAGCAACATCATTCAAGTACAACACTGGATGGATCTGGAGACAGGCCACGGCGTAGTGAAAAGGGAACACAGATTGTCTTTTCGGAGGAGAACCTAAAGCCATTTTGATCAGCCCACTTGCTCATCTTATTGATTGTGAGCTGCAGTTGCCGTTCACAGCTGGACAAGTTACAAGAGGAAAACAATATCTGCACATCGTCCACATACATTGAATAGGATACAGATGGTGGTATAACCTTAGCCAGACTATTAATCTTCATGGCAAAGAGTGTAAGACTTAGTACTCCACCCTGAGGGACGCCATTCTCCTGGAGAAAAACATTCGACAAGATGGAGCCCAATCGCACTTGGAAGGTCCAACCCATCAAGAAGCTTCGAATACAGCAAAGCATGCGGCCTCGGACACCATATGAGTACAAGTCTCGAAGGATCCCATATCGCCAAGTTGTGTCGTAAGCCTTTTGTAGATCAAAAAAGACAGAAACACAGTGCTGCCGATGGACAAATGCTTCCCGAATAGAGGTTTCCAGGCAGACAAGGTGATCTACCGTGGAGCGGCCTGCTCGGAAGCCACACTGATCTCTATCAAAAGCACCCTCTGCCTCTAAAAAATGTACAAGATGACGATTAATGAGTCTCTCATAGGTTTTGCCCAGGCAGCTTGTCAGAGCAATTGGGCGGTAGCTTGTTGGTAAAGAGGGGTCTTTGCTGGGTTTCAGTAGAGGGATTATGTGGGCCATTTTCCAACAGTCCGGAAACCAATCAGCATCCCACAATAAATTAAAAAATGTGAGAAATCTGTTTAGGGATTCAGGCGACAGCCTCCTTAGCATCTCGTACTGAATCCTAGCTAATTCAAGCTCACACCGTGTGAATGGCTTGTTATAAGGAGCACCCTGACCACCAGACAAAGAAATAGTTTGTTTCTCTGCTGCTGATCTAAACCTCTTAAAGGATTCACTATAGTTGGCAGAGTTAGAGACTTCCTGAAAGTGTTCACCAAGAATATTTGCTTGTTCACTCAGGGATGTTGCTGATGGAAAGAGGGGTATCCTGAAAGATCGACAGTCTCCCCTAATCTTCCTGAGACGATCCCACACTTCCTTTGAAGAAACAAAGCTGCTCAAAGAGGCGACATACTTTTTCCAAGACCCGCCTTTAGCTTTCCTTCGCGTCCAGCGAGCTTTGGCTCTTTTTTTCTTGAATTCATGTAAATTCCTAGGAGTGGGCTAACGTCTGAAGATGCACCATGCCTTGTTTTGCGACTTGCGTGTTGTGGTGCAGTCATCGTTCCACCACGGCTTGCACCTCTTGGGGAGTTGTCCAGACGTCTGGGGGATACTGCGTGATGCGGCGTTTATAATCGCTTCGGTAACATACAGCGTAGCATCTTCAGGGCTCATGTTTAAAAGAACAAATGAATCAATCCGAACAAAAAATAGACCAGTCAGCCTTTTCCAATTTCCACCTTGGTAGTCTTGTCGGAATGGAAGGAATTGGCATTGAGTTTTCTAGAACAATAGGGAAATGATCGCTCCTCCTAAAAGGATTATTTAAAACAGTCCATGAAAAGCACGGAAATAAAATTAGTGATGCAATAGAAAGGTCAATAGATGTGAATGATTGATGTGCTGCACTAAAAAATGTAGGTTCCCTCCCAATAAAAAGACACAACCCAGATGATAATAAAAACTGCTCTACGACACCTCTAAGTGAATCCTGGCGAGCACTACCCCACAAAGGGTGGTGGGCATTAAAATCGCCTAAAATTAAAAAAGGTTGAGGTAATTGTTTTACAAGTGACTCAAGTTCACTGATATGCAGTAGAGAGTTGGGCGGCAGATAAAGAGAAACTACCGTGATCAAACGGTCAACAAGAAGGCGCACCGCTACAGCCTCTAAGGGCGTAGAAAGGGGGACCTCCGAACAAGCAACACCATTCTGCACCACTATTGCCACTCCTCCAGACGAGTTTGAGGAGATTCTGTCTTTTCTAAAAACTTGGTGCTGAAGTAAAATTTGTGTATTAGTGTTATTTAAATGTGTTTCTCGCAAGCTGAGTGCAATGGGTCTCAGCTCATCCATAAAATAATTTACATTATCAATATTTCTGAGTAGGCCACGACAGTTCCACTGCATAAAGTGGAAATTGGTCATTGTTTTAAAATTGAGTTAAAATATAAATAAAGAAGAAAAACTGGGAGAGTAAATAAAAGTTCTAAATAAAATAAAAGTTCTAAGGCTGCCATACGTGGCAAAACTTAATGCGCAATGTCACGTCGGTGGGATCACCGGTTTTTCGCCTTTGTGTTAATCTTACTAGTAAAATTCCGAGCGAACGCCCACGTTTGAAGGATCTCCCACCCCCCCTTTTTGTCCAACATCTGTTGGGAACGGTATTCCGATACATCGCCCATCCCCCGATTCCCGCCGGACGTCACGCGATGTCCGACGGGAATCGCACGTCAACGGCGCGATCTGCGGTCCCGCGTTTTTGTCTGCGATCTGCGCACGTGAAATGCGTGAAATGCAAATCTGCTGCGTTTGCGATCTGCACTATCCGTTCCCGAGTTTTTAGCGGATACCCGTGTTTTTGCCCACGATCTGCGCGATTCCTATAGCTGTAACACGCGCGAGTTGTTCCCGCGTGTATTATTGCATCGTGAAATGCGATTCTGCTGCGGCCGCGGTCTGCTTGATTTGTTTCCGTGACATGCGGGTTTGCAGCGGATTCCCGCGTTTACGTCCGTGATCTGCGCCCGCGATATCGGTTTCTGCAGTATCTGTTCCCGTGAGATGCGAGCTCTCGGCGGGTTCCGCGGGTCCTTCGCGCTGTCAAACGCGAATCTGCTGCGTCTGCAACCTGCGGTATGCTTTCCCGTGACACAGGAGTTCGTAGTGAATTCCGGCGTGTTTATCGCATCATGAAACGCGAATTCGCTGTGTCCGCGATCTGCAGTATCAGTTCCCGCGTCACCCGGTTTATAGCGGGTGCCCCGGTTCTTATCAATATTTCTGATACAATTTTGCTGTGGCATCCCCAAAGATAGCCCACCCCATGTTTTTCACCATTTATCTCTTCATTTTGGGTGGGCGTTCGCTCGGAATTTTACGGTAGTCTGCCACTCCATGTCATCTTGGTCAGACGCATGAGTGGAGACTTCTCCACACTCATCCAAGGCCTCAGTTTCCTGAGGCGAGGCTCTTCCTACAGGTTTCTTCAGGTTCAAGGAACGGGACGCCATGCCCCGCCAGCGACCAGACCCAGCCAAAGGGGCAGAGGAGGTGCTGGGCGAAGCGTCGCCCAAGTCCACCCGTTCCTGTCCCTTAGGCGCTGCAGGTGCGGCACGAGAGCCGTGCCGCTCCTTCGATGATGCTCTCTCCAGGGAGTGTGGGCGAGAGTGTCGACCCTTCTCCCTGGAAGGATATCGCGGAGCAGGGACGGTTGCGGCAGCCACCGGCCCACCATGGGTTTGGGAACCAGCATGAGAAGACACAGGCTGTTGCCCTGTTGGAGCGCGAGGGTTCGCACTCTGGCTTGGAGGGTCCGTAGACCGCCCAGCCGAGATTGCACGCCCCGGAAGCTGAATCTTCAGCTGGGGCGTGGGGGACTGCCGTGGCTTCCCATAGTCTAGAAAGGACGTCTGGGTTGCCACTGCAACCTTCAGTGGTGCAGGTCTCCGCTGCCCCACTTGGGCGTAGCCGCCTTTCTGCACGAATGCGAAGCGACGGCGTGCTTCAGGGAAAGAAAGGTTTTCCCTAACTTTCAAGGTGAGGATCTCTTTCTCGTCTTTCCATTTCTTGCATGATCTGGAATAGGCTGGGTGAGGTTCTGAGCAGTTTACACAGTGTGGGTTGTTAGTACATGCATCAGCTTCGTGGTCGGTCTTGCTTCACTTGGCACAGGTGGCCTTTCCACGGCAGCTCTGAGAGCCATGGCCAAATCTCTGGCACTTGAAGCATCTACGGGGGTTTAGCACATAAGGCCGAACCTTGCAGCGCAGGTACCCAGCCCTCACAGCTTCAGGAAGGACGGTCGATTGGAAGGTGAGTACAACATGTTTTGTTTTCAGCTCGTTCCCGTCACGACAAATGGTAATACGCCTTGCAGCTGCGACACCTTGGTCAGAGAGGCCTTCAACAATTTCACTCTCAGAGCTGTCAAGAAGGTCATCTTCAGAGATAACGCCTTGAATGCTGTTTAACGTTCGATGGGGACAGACAGAGATGTCATAACCAGAAATAGACGTTAAACCTAGTAGTGCAGTACTCTGCTGATTCGTCTCCACCTCAACGAGTAAATCGCCGGAGCTCATTTTTTTTCGCCTTGTAGTTTCTTCCAATTGCACCTTCAAGTACTTTTGCTACTAAGAATGGGGACATTTGTGAGAGCTGTTTATCACCTTCAGAATGAATAACTAGAAACTTGGAAAATCTTGGAGGAATGTCAGGTGTCTTTGCAGTGATGGCTTCGGTGCGAACCCTTTTCAGGGCCCGATCAGAGGTTTTTTGCCTAGAACCCATAAAGATGGGAGAAGAGTTCAGTGCCCGGGTGCACCGCCCACCACAGAGCCCAACAAGGGGGTAGGTAATGTGCCATAGCAAGAAAGGCTTGGCTGACACAATTACTCTACCAGTGCTGCCCGGGCACTATAACCGAGTGTGGGTGCAGGGACAGGACCTGTTTCCACTCAAGGTTAGCCCTTGCCGCCTAAGGTGAAAACGAAGGAAGAGAGTGTAGAAGAAAAGAGAAAGAGGTGGGAGGAAAAGTGAAATAAGAAGGAAGAAGAGGGTAGAAGAGGCGACTCACAATCATCCTGGTCGGGCCAAGCCAGGACACCCGTCTACGAGAAGCAGGGGCCGAAGCGGTGAATTGCCTCACCCGGGGGGGCCCCGAAGGGTCCAAACATACCCCAGGCTCAGCTCAACCACCAGGGTCCCCTTTTCCCCGGACACGGGTACGCCACGCACAGCCAGACGTGGGTGGGCGAACCCACATGGCTCGGGGTTCGTAGTGACGCCACTCACCCAGCACCTACCGAAGTAGGTGCCCCCTGCGTGCGGGTATGGTGACCCACGTGGCTGGGGTCCGTGGTGATGGTACTCACCAAGCACCTAGCACTTAAGGTGCGGGCGCCCCCTGCGGGGCTCGGGGTCCGTAGAGACGCCACTCCCCAAACACCTGCTTTCACAGGTGCCCCTTGCGGGGAAATTCCATGCGGGTTTTGTAAATGAATGTTAAGTTCATTCTCCAAATGTGCCTGGCGGCGAGTGCCAAATGCGAATAAATGTTCTCTAGAACACTCCCAACTGCCTTTTCATGTGATCGTTCGTTTCACTGCCGTATTTCTCCAATAGCCAGAAACATCTGTTTTCAACTTCCCCGCATACTCAGACCGTAACTCAATGGTTTACTAGTCGCACATTACTGGATAACTGTAATGAGCGCCCTCAGAACTAACTCAAGTAGGTTTAAAGAAAAAGCGTACCACGTCGGCTCGCACGTTCCCGCTGCGCGAGCGGCGGAGCGGAGGGGCTTGGTGCGGTGACGTTACGGGGCGACTGCGGGGGCCTCTCCTAATCTTGGTGGCTCTGCCACAGGAGCCCGGTTTCTTCAAGGAAGGTGAGGAGGGCTTTTAGCGCACGGTCTTTGCTGCGCCGATCGCCTCTGGGCCGCAGTAGCTCTTCCTTTGTGTTGCAGGGCAGGCCAACCGCAGCGAGGGATGCCGTCATGGCCGCCCGGGCGTCGTCGTACTCCGTGCAGGCGAGGAGGTGGTCCAGGTTGGCCCACTCGCCGCAGGTTTGGCAGTACGGATCGATGTCGCGGTCGTGGTGGTGACGCTGTGTCGGAGTCAGGGCACACCCAGTCCGCACCCGGTGGACGACGTCCACGACTTGTGTTCCGTGGGAGCTTCGCGGGGCGGTCTCCCGCTGCGAAACGCTCGTCCGGGTAGTGTGCGGTGGCCGCCCGGGCAACGAGGAGCTTTGCGTCGGCGAAGGGCCCAACATCGGACGTTCGGAACGTCGGCTCGTCGTGAACCCGCTCCGCCAGGCTGTCGGCGATCTCGTTGCCGGGGACCCCGCAGTGGCTGGGCACCCACTGGAACGCGATCCGATGCCCAAGGTTGCCGATGAGCAGGGCTTCCCCGGCGATCTGCCGTGCGAGGGGCGACGCTCTCTCGAGGCTGTAAAGCTGCGCGAGGGCAGCCGGAGAATCGGTCAGCAGCAGCCAGCTGTCCGGACGACGGCTTCCACAGCGGACGAGGCGCAGGGCGAGGAGGATCGTGGCGAGCTCGGCGGTCGTGCTCGTCGCCCGGAAGGCGAGGCGTTCGCCTGCACCCAGCGCCGCCAGCTCGACGTAGGCGGCCGACGTCGACGAGCCATCCGTGGGACTGACGGAGCCGTCCGTGTACAGCCGTGCCCACCCCGGAAAGTGTTGTTCCACATGGTTGTGGGCGAGCTGTCTGGCAGCGATGTCGGCAGCTCTCCGCCTTGTACTCATCCCGTCGACGTGCAGCGTGATCGCCCCCGGGTGAGGGTCGGTGTGGAGTGGTGGCAGCGGTGTGAGGGCCGGTGATGGGCCGGCGATGTCCCCCAAGACGCACAGAAGGTGCCCCAAGCGTGACTCGGGTCTCTCCGCGATGCGTGCCAGCAGTGGAGCAGCTGACTCGCAGGTGGTGATGCGGATGAGATGTCCGAGTGCTCGCTTTTGGAGGTGGTTGCCGATGGTGTTGGCGCCGGCCTCCTTGTACGTGGGGATCGCCGCCGACCTGGATACATCCAAGCAGATGCGGAGGGCCACTCTCTGGGTTGCCTCAAGGTTTCCCCTCTGCGAGGCGCGGAGGCTGAGCAACGGCAGCGTGTACAATGGCACGGACAGCACCAGTCCCTGGTGGAGCTGGAGCATCATGCTCTGGGATGCCCCCCAGGTGCTACCCGCGAGCGACCGCAAGGTGTTGGTGCGGCGCCTCATTCTCTGGATTGCACACGCGACCGCTGCCCCCCCCAAGTCAACCGCCGGTCAATGACCAGCCCCAGGTATGTGACTTGTTGCCTGCTCAGGATTTCGCGGCCGTCGATTTGGAGTGTTAGTTTGAAGGTTGTTGCTTTCGGGGCGTAGATGAGGGCGGCTGTCTTCTCCGCCGAAACATCAAGTCCAAGCACCAGCAAGTGGTATACCACTGTGAGCACTCGTTGAAGTTCTTGTACCGCTCGCCATCGTTCTCCGCTCCCGCCGGTCACCCATAGTGCCACGTCGTCCGCCACATGTACTGAGTATCTCGCCGCACCCCCCGCACGGGCCGCCGCTGGTATGGCTGATAATCCGGCGGAGAACAGTAGTGGACTGATGACGCTGCCCTGCGGTACTCCTCGTGTGAGGTGTTTTGACGAGCTGAAGTGCTTGCCCACCTTGACGGTGACCGAGCGGTCGCTGAGGAAGGCCCGGACGAATCTTAGCGGCCGCCCGGTGACCCCGAGTCTCCGCAGGGCATCGATCATGGGGGCGTGGGGTATGGCGTCGAACGTCCGTTTGATGTCAAGCAGGACCACCGCCGCAGAGTGATCCTTTGCTTTTGCTTGTTTGAGTGTGCTGACGAAGTCCCCGATGGAGTCCGCCGTGCAGCGCCGCGTCCGGAAACCCGAGAAGCTCTCTGGCAAGGCCCCCGCCACCTCGAGCTGGTAGTTGAGGCGGCGCAGGACCATCCTCTCCATTGTCTTACCGAAGCATGACGTTGGAGAGATGGGCCTGAATGATCTCGCGGTGTTCGGGGCCTTGCCGGGTTTTGGGATGGGGACTGCCACAGCCTCTCTCCACTCACTGGGAGTGGACGATTTTCCACGCTTTCTTCCCTCCCCCCGGGGCCTCGAAGGAGAAGCACAGGAGGTGCCACTGTCTCTTGGCCAGTCGTCGCCCATGGCATCTGAAGTTCGCATTGAACCTTTTGTTGGCAAGAATGTCTTCAGGCAAGTTGGTTTTCCATGAGCGACGCTGGGCTTGTCTCCTTCGGGCGCGTAGTTTCAGCCACCAGAGGTCGGGGTTGGGCGAGTGCTTAGAATCTTGACCGTGCGTGTCGCCGTGCGCTTGGCCTCACCAATGAGTTGGTGCGAGAGTGGTAGACCGGCGGCGGTTCCCTCCACGATGAGCTCGCGGTATCGGTCCCAGTACACCACTCTGCACGTTTTCTTGGGGGCTCCCTGGGGGGGTTCCAATGACGATTAGTATTTGTTTTGGTCAGTCAGAGTTTTGAAAGCAAGGTTGATTGATTGATTGATTGGGGGTTTATGGCGCATCAGCAACTGAGGCTATATTGCGCCA
>JABSTQ010004617.1:0-28051 GCA_013358835.2 Ixodes persulcatus
AACATGAAATAAACAGGCAGCACTGACACCCAAAAAGCATCCTCAAAATCTCTGTGTTCCATGGTTGCGTGGATCTCGTAAGGTCCCAAATGTTTTAGTGTCGTGTGTGAAGATTTGTGCCATGACACTCCCCACGCGGTGCTTCGTTCTGAAGTGCAGTGAGGGGCTGGCTGGAAAACTACATTGCAGTTTATGCGTCATTAACGTAAAAATATGACGGTGCACCAGCTCATTTTAAGAATAGATTTCAGCTCTAAGAGTTTCCAACAAGGCTTCTCGGAAGGTCAAGTGTTTTTTTTCTGCCTCAGGGACACGGCAAGAACGCCTGTGATGGAGAAGGAGGGCTACTCAAGCATCAGTCGACGGTGCACAACCTCCGTTCGCCTGCGGATAAGCCATACAGACATCAATGTATTTGGTGCACAAGGTGTGAAGACTGTAAAAAACGTGAGTCTCCTGAATTAAACATTAAAACACAAGACGACATGACTGATTTCTGGAAAACCAAGATACTGAGAGCCGAATAGGGCATCGATACCGGCTCAAATTGCATCCACCTCTCCCACATGTGACGATTAAAAAAGGTGAAGTGCGTGTTCAGGGCGAACTGCATAATCGGTGTTTTAGTGCCTACATGCATGTTTCACAATGCGTGACTTTGTTACTATCTAAGCAAAAGGCAGATGTTTTATAAAAGCATCTGCATGAACACACGGGGGAGTGTTGTGCATTAATGATCAACGTCTATGTATGTGTATTTTATTAACGTGGAATGCATTAGTAGTTAAATCAAGTGTTTTTTGTGTCCTGATACCAGCGGGTGTTTTCTTTCTTCATTTTGTCAGCTGAACTTTGTCTTATATATTCAAGCTTATAAGCAAAACTAAAATTATCTACATAGTTCGAACAGTTCAATTTTGTGCAAAGAAACAAACATCCGTGCGTTCAAAAGTGTAAAACAATTTCAATGATCGCAGAAAATAGATAGAGCTGCTTCATGAGTTATTCTTTTGTGTTTATATTTTAAATCACACCTCTTTATGTCACACTGTGCGCCAGCAATTTCTAAGATAACAACGTTCACCTGCTAGAGCTTGGGCCATGTCGGCTCGTTCCACAAACAGACTTTAGGTGGCATCGTTCTTAACATGAATGGTTCATTTTGCCCTTCGTAACGCGCCTCAGATGCTCCAAGAGTTGTTAATAGCATATATAGCACCAAACTGACGATAATGAACCGGCTTCTAAAACCGTTTGTTATTAGTAGCATTGTGGTGAAGCCAGAAAAGTTGAACCAAGGATTGAGTGACAGGCTTAAAATTGGCTTATTTAACTGGTGTCGCCAAAATACAACAAAAATATTACGCCCAACACTTATATACACTATTTCTACACCTCATAGGTGATGAAGTGAACGTTAGAAAATAAAAATTGTTTTTTTAGAAAATTTATATAAAAGTTTCACATTTTCATTATTTGTACACATTTGGGGAGAAATCAAATTTGTCCTATAAATTCCATGAACAAAAAACACAGACCAATCGATAGCTTATATATATGCAAAATTAAATCAAAATTTAACACCACGCATTGTATACGTATAGTGTAAAAATTATTATGACTAAGTAAGAAGTGAATATTTTGCAAAGACCGTCTAAACTTGAGCAACAATAGAATCGCAAATTTCACGCATTCCACCCGGCTGCGTTTTATATTTTACTACATATTTCTATTTTATTTTCTTAAAGCAGTTTTGTTCATCATAGGTTTGAAATTTCACATATATTTTTTCAGGTAATACTAAAGACCCACCCGCCAAGGTTGGTGGAATTCGAATGAAACCACCCAAATATATATATTTTTATATTTTAATAGATTTATTAATTCGTGTGGGTCAAACATGACGTTACCTTGAAGTTAATATTATGAACATCTGAGTTGTTTATACGAGTTTATCACAAACAGCAATGGTAACATATCAGGTAATAACGTAATTAAATTATAGGCGGGAAAAAGCAGCAAAATCTTGCTGGTCTTGCTGAAATTTAGGCTGGTCACACTGGTAATTTAGCTGGTGAAGCTGGTAGTTTACCTGGTCAAGCTGGTAATTTAGCTGGCCATACTGATCTAGCTGGGAGTGAAGCTGGTGAAGCTGGGAGTCATGGTGATGAAGCTGGAAGTCAAACTGGCGAGGCTGGAAGTTAATCTGGCGAAGCTGGAAGTTAATCTGGCGAAGCTGGAAGACAAGCTGGTGAAGCTGGAGTCGAGCTGGTCAAACTCCTAATCGTGCTGGTCAAGTTGGTCTTGCTTGGAGCGCGCACTCCAAGGTCGGCTTAAGCTGGTCGAAATGGCCTTGCTGTGAGCGCGAGCGCCAAGGTAGGCTGGGACAAGGCCACGGTGTAAGAAAGGACGTTAGGTGAAGACAGTCCCCATCAAGTTCCCAGCGAGCGTGCGACCGGTTTTCGTTCGCCTCTTCACTCTCTCCTAGAGCTCTTTTCCCCATGCTGCTCCCGTGGCGCTATTGACAGGGGGCCCACTCGGGCTCCTGCGTGGGCCACCGTCAGCTTTACCCTCCCCATTGTTCCCGCAGGTTTTCATGGCAGAAATCGTCTCTCGTTGTTCAACTGTCGAGTTGATTTCAAAATTGGCAAGAAGTGCTTCGTGCAGAACTGTAGTTCTGGATACCGTTCGTGTAAGGAGAAGGCCTCCTTACTTAAATTGCCCACAGACCCCGATCGCCTCGCATTGTGAGATCGTGCAATTCCGCGATCTGACCGCAAGCTGCAGCGCGGCGATTGTGTGTGTGAAAGACATTTTAGTCCACACTTGATTTCCAGGACCTACCATGTGAAGCACGAGGGAAAAGTGCTCTTGGATGCGCCAAAAAGGTCAGTGCTATCCACGGAAGCAGTGCCATCGAATTTCCCAAATTGTCCGAACTACAGGTCAGCGTCGTCCAAGCCACCTCGGCAAGCACCGAGAAAGCGACCGCTCGTTACCCACGTGTCGCAGAGTGAGTCCACCGCAGCAGTTGACACCACCCTACCAGTAGAACCTGTACTGACCTGTTGTAGTGACGGCCCGACTCCAGGTGAGTGAAGAGAAAAAGAAACCAAACCAGTGGAACTGTGTTCCCTTCATCCTGTGCAAGCTGCAACCGATGCACTGGAGGAGGAAAAAATATCTACAGAAGGTGAACAAGGGGAGAACCTCTCAACAACTACAGGCCCGTCCCTGTGTTTTACGGCACTCTGAGACTGCGGGAGATGTGATACTTCCGAACAGCGCCTAGGAAACCCACTTTACAGATGCTTTTGGAACAAAAACTATTGTGTTTTCGAAGCTGCAGCCAAGCCGGGTACATAGAGCAGAGCCGTCGCAAGCAAAGACGATGACCGCGTTATGCGATTTTTGACAAGCTTCAACTGATGACATTCATCTGGGGGAGCTTCGTGGGCCTTGGCGACAAACTTCAAGCTTCCGAAATCACGAGCACTTCAGACCTCACAACAGTACTTCAAGTGTTCGACGACCTCAAAGCTTGCGAGGGAGGCCCAGTGGGGAACAACTACCCAAATATTCGTCCTGAATGCGCCTACATTGATAGATTGGGTGTTTCGCATCACATTCGGTGTTCCCACCACACAGCTGGCACTCATTGTGAGTGTTGTTTGCTGCTGTGGGACACATAGCAAATTCACGCTTCACGCAAGAATACGAGAGGAAAAGGCACGCGGCTTCTTCTCAGCCCTTCTGAAAAACCCAAGGTTGACATCTCAGGGCAAACAAGAATATCTGCCTTCAGATCGAAAATGTGACTTTTGAAATAGGAAAACAAGGTCAAGAAAGAGCTGTCAGCATGCCGCAGCAAGCTAGCCTCACTGGACGATGAGACTATTGCCTCCGTAGCAGCAAAAGCCAACCTGCCGGAGCCACAGTGCCACGTTTTGAAGGCTTGCATGGGTGGAAGTCGCCAATCAAAGCAAGGGAGGAAGTACACCAATGATTGGATCCTTCTTTGTTTGCTTCTTCACATCCGTACGCCATCGCGCTACAGGTTCCTGCGAGAAAACGAGGTCCGTCCATTGCCTTGTGTGAGGATAATAAGGCGCTACATGTCTACGGTGGTTTTCGAGACCGGCTTCGACGAGAACGTCTTTGCTGCCCTCAAGAAGAAGTTGCCGGGAAAAAAACTAATTTTAACGACACGGCATAATTCTCTTCGACGAGATGCAAGTTCGGAAAGCGAAATATTTGAGCTCGAGAAGTACGTCATATGTCGGCCTTACTGGCGATGGTGACAGTGTCACAGTCTGAAGAGCTTGCTGACCACGCCTTAGTGTTTATGTTCTGCCCGTTTGGCGACAGTTATGTCAAACCAATCGGCGTCTTTGATTCACAGAATGCGTCAAAAGGTACGCTGGTGGCGCAGTTGCTGTTTCAAGCGATCGTCATGTTGGAGGAAGCAGGAGCGAAAGTACACGGATTTGTGTGCGACGGAGCCAGCACGAACCACAGCATGTGGAACATTTTGGGGATCAATGGCAAAATGGGGAACTGCAAAACCTTTTTTGGACATCCCAGTGATCCATCTCAGAAACTCTTTGCGTTCTCCGATGTACCACATCTCCTCAAGTGCATACGGAAAAGGCTAAAGGAACAGAGGTTCTTGAAAAAGGGTGGAGCTTGGATAAAATAGTCGGTCTATGCGGCAGTGTACAAGCAGGACGAGTTTGTGCCCTGGCTTAACGGTTTGCCCTAAGATCACCAGCTCTCACATATACCTTTCAAATACCAAGATGATGAGAGTGAAACTGGCCACGCAAGTTTTCAGCCGTTCCATAGCCTCCGGGATGGAGTATTACAAGGGGCGCAATATTTCCGAGCTTTGAAACTGCGATGCAACGAAGGAATTTACACTGATTCTCAATGAATTGTTTGATGCAATGAATCGCCGTTTCAAAAAAAGGAGTGACATTCCAAAGCAGTGATTTTGCCATGATCATATATGGGCAAAAGTGGCTCGACGAGTGGAAGCTCGAACTGGTCAACAACGCAATTGTGAAGGACATGATCCTAACAAACAGCACAATTGAAGGCTTGAGGGGCACTGCCGTCCACAAAAGAAATGTGTACTTTCCCCTGCAACTTCGGGTTTGTGCTAAACTGAAAGTTCAACCAGGACCCAATTAAACAGTTTTTTTGGGACAATACGACACGCTGGGTGTCAAAACGACCATCCAACCATGCCAACGTTTTTGCCGTTGTACAAAACGTTGTCTCTGTACAGCCTCTTAAAGCCTCCAATGTTTGGCAACTGTGCGGTGGTTGAAAGAGAGAAGCCAGCTTCAGACTCTTCTAATTACAGGAGTCTTTTTCGCTCAGGGAGCAAGAAGGACAACGTTGAGTTTGTGACGGAGGTAAAAAAGAGGTTGGATGAATTTATTCTGCTAGAAGATCGGGAATGCAAAGACGTTGCATCCGCACTAAAGCCATTGGTGCCAGAGGTCTCAAATTGCATTGTTTATTATCTATCAGATTCTTCAGCAAAAAAAAAATGACAAAAATGACCAGCTGTGACTCTTGCTTGGCAGCATTAACTGTGACGAGTTGTAATTCGGCAGAGGCTGCTCTGACGAACTGCAAGAGCAGAGGGGAACTCGTGCACCCTAACATTCAATTCCACCGGATATTGAACTGTGCTGAGAAGTTTTTTTCGAAGAACGCAGATAGCAGAGACGTTTACTAGGGCGCCACTGATCATGTTCTGGAAACCTGCACCCTCATTTCCATGCGGAGAGCACAAAGTGGACGTCATCTCCCAGATACTCCACTTCTTTGTGAGCATGCGCATGAGGCAGCACTGTAAGCACGTAAGCTCCCGGGTAAAAAAGAAGGCGCAAAAAAAGAAGAAAAAGAAAGAAGCACGGCTTTGTGCTAGCTGAAAGAACTGGAGATTGCTTTATTTTTATTTTGTTTTGAAGCACGTGAACATTACGAAATTGTTAACTCACTCGTTGGTTTCTGTACATTTGCAGACCTGTTTATCAATGAAAGCTTGTGTTCTTGTAGCTTGTGTTCACCCATTTGTCTGTTATAACTTATAATTGTCCCATTTATTGAATAAATGTGCCTGTATGGTATAAATTCAATTTATACTTGAAAAGGTTAGGCCAGGTTCCAGTACGAACTTTTACTACGCCCATTCTTGAAATTTCGATATCAAGGTCATAGAACATGTTACAATCCCCATAATATTTGGAAAGTACGTGCAACTCCCCCATTCACGACTTTTATAAGTTTAGACGGGAATGAAATGAAAATGTTGTATTTTAACTTTTATACTTACAAGAAACGGGGCTGTGGCAGAAGGGACCTTTGCGTCACAAGGAATTACAGCGGTTTCGCCCATCTCATGCATGCGAGATGCTTCCCGTGTCTACTCTAAAGTGGAAGCTTGAAGGAATTATGAAATTAATAAATATCTGTGCAGACACTTTTTGATAAGGGCCTACTATGTAAAGAAGGGAGCGTCATATTGAGTGACCAGGTTTTATTCGCTGACTCTTTTTGTGGAGGAGATACGAACCAAACAATTTGATATTCGCCACAGGCTGGAATAAGCGACTACGGCGCCATGTACAGTTCCTAAGGCGTTTGAAAATCGCTACTGCGCAGAGAAACACTTTGTTTACGTGACAGCGCACAGCCCTTAAGCTTTAAGACGTCTTATATGTTCGGCTTCCCATCGCGCAGCTCCCCTCACATCCTCGAATAAACAGAGCGGCACTTTGTAATGAAGTGCATGCTATTGGCATAGTAGTAGGTATACGCATACTCTGTTTCACCATAACTAGGAGCGAAGCCAAAGCTACAAGCGCAAGCTACTCACTGTGCGCATGGATGACGCGCAACTGCAACGAAAAGGTTGTTTAGGAAAACGTGCTCGCGCTTCTAGCTTTGGCTTCGATCGCAATTGAGATGAAACAAAGTAAAGCAGCGATGCCAGAGTTGTTCTGGAACTGGGCAGCTCAGGAATGACTTCGAAAAACGTGATCTTTGCCGAATACCCGAGGCGGCTGGCCCCGCTGGCCCGCTCCGCCGAGCTCCCGATGACATTTCTGAGGGCACCTGAGCGAAGCGTACCCTGCCTCAAAGAGCCCTGGAGGCGAGAGTTGGCGCGAACGACTTCTGGTCGACTCCCCGGCAGAGTATTCCACACCTAACCTCCTTTATAACTCCGCGGACGAAGTCGATTCCTGTTTTTTGTATGCTCGCTTCTGGGAGGCGACAGGGAACTTCAGGCGCGTTGCGAGCTGCCTTTGTGTGCGAGAAGAAAGAGTTGTAAAAACGAATAATTTGAGACACGTTTGGCTTCCTGGACACATTTTCGAAGGGACGGCAGTGTGTGCTCTGTACGGTGACTAATTGGATGGCGGTGCCAGCAAGGCGGAATTCGAGGACACAGTGAGGGGCAGTCGGTTGAGTGCGGGAAGAAGTTGGACATTCCCACGACCGAAGCGTTGCTTCGTATCTTCGAACGTTTGTTTGTGCTCCTGAATGACGGTGGTGCTGAAGATTACCGCCAATGCCATCCAAGCTACACAGATTTGATCGCATCTGCCGACTACGCAAGAGGCCACTTCGCCCCCCACACTGGTGGGACCCAGGTTCGCTTTTCTCATCCATGTAGTTTTAGGGGCGAAGCTCCTTAGGGGCGAAGCTCCTTAGGGTCTAGCCTTGTCCGTCCGTCCGTCCGACGTCCGTGCTCACAAAAAAAAGAAAAAAAATGTTTGCACAGTCGACAGGATTCGAACCTGTGCGGGGAGACCCCAATGGATTTCTAGTCCATCGCCTTAACCACTCGGCCACGACTGGGGGACGAGTAGAGGGCTCTGAGATGTGGTAGTAACTCAAGAGCTGGGGATGTCATGGATGAAACGTTGCATGTAGCCACTCAACGTCTATACAGGAGAGGGCGCTGCGGTCAAATGCGTATATAATCGCGTTAAACTTTGCATGCATGGCTCTGCATTTCACCGACCATAAAGCAGTATTAATGAAGTCGAGACGCAACCCGGAACTCAGCACTACCTATGAGCAATAAAAAAATCAGCACCATCAGCACTACCTATGAACAATAAAATCAGTATCATCAGCACCACCAGAGCTTCGCCCCAATCAACATCATTCACCACGTGGAGATGCGGTCATTTTTTTTGCTATTTTTATTGCCTGTTTTTGACGTGTGTCTAGTATTTTTCAAGTGGAGAGATAAGCAATGTAGTTTTATTAACATTGTTTTGCACCAAGAACCATTGTCTGTGTGTCGGTTCGTACTGTGTCCGCGACGACCATACTTGGGTAGTAATTCAATTACTGTAATTGAATTACTGTAATTCAATTACTTTTTGGTAATTTGTAGTTGTAATTATTACTTTTGTCTTAAAGAAATTGAAATTTAATTACTTTCTAGCGTCAGTAATTGCAAAATTTCAGACACAATTACAATTACTTTTGCAAAACTTTGCGGCGCCAACGGAACCTCTCTGAAAACCTCAGCGCTCGCGCAACCGGCCTAGCTCTCGGTGAAACACTCACACACAGATCCAAACTCACACACACGCACAACATAAATTGTAGGAACCTCTGGTAGTCGTCGATGGTTACATTCAAGCAAACTTTTATTTACATTATCTACAAGCTGCAAGCGATGCGATCTGACGTGTCGTTCCCATGTTGATTCGACGCACGAGCTCCCAATCTTCTCTTTTTCACTTCATCGTCTTTGATCTCCTCGCGCCAGTAATATGGCTTATTACGAACCACTTAAACCTTCCAACACACTCCCCACCGAATGGATGGGAGTCCATGCTAAACTTCCGTTATCTCCAACAGATACACAAGCTGCACTGGCCTTCGCAAAATGGTGCCGCGATGCACTCGGATCTCACACGACCGGATCCGAGAATCTCGGCCGTGGAACACTCTTTCGACTCGCCCGAGCTTCCATTGCAGGCGTGGAAGCGGCTCTTTTGACAGAACAATTTGACACTCTCTTGATGGGCGCAGACTGCCTGTTCTGAGTGGCGTACGCTGATCTGATTTCTCGAAGATACTCTTCCCTTCATGTTCCCCAAAATCGGTTAAGCAGTTGTTTTCGCTGCCGCCAGAGCACACGAAGCTCCTCTGCTGTGGAAGCGAGCGTGTCCCCACCTGTCGGCGGAAGTGTCGTCAGCCGCCTCCCAACTAGGAAACTGGCCGGCGTGATCGGGGTCCCCTCTCCGACCCCGTCGTGCACAAATGTTAATGGCCGCGAATTCAACATGGCCTCTACCTCAATCAGAACGGTGGTCAATTCCTCTGTGTTCAGACAGTTCCTTCCGATAACCTTTCTTAAAGACACTTTTACCGAGCGCACAAGCCTCTCGTAAAATCCTCCCCACCATGGGGCTCTCTCGGCAATAAATCTCCACTGGAGTCCCGCGTTCGCACAGTGGCTGACCATGTCTGGGTGGCGCAACGTCTTCCACAGTTCCGTTAGTTCCTTCGACGTTCGTTTGAAGGTCAACGCATTGTCGGAATAAATTACGCGGCACAGCCCTCGGCGCGACACAAATCGACAGAAGGCAAAGAGAAAGCTCCGGGTCGACAGGTCTGGAACCAACTCCAGGTGCACAGCCCGCGTGACTGCACACGTGAACAGCCCCACGTAGGACTTGCATGTGAGATCCTTGCCCTTGACGTAGACGGGGCCCGCAAAGTCCGTGCCGACTACCTCCAAAGGGTCCGCTCATGTTGTCCAGGCATCCGGCAAGGGTCTGGTGGGAACACTCGCGGGGTCGCGCTAAATCGCTGACAGGTCACGCAGGCACGAACCACTTTCTTCACCAGCTCTCGGCCCCGCAGAATCCAGTACTGGTTACGGAGCTGCACGAGAGTATCTCTGACTCCCGCGTGCAGCAGCTGTCGGTGCGCGTCGATTGCTTGCAAATTTGAATATCGATGCTGCTGGGGCAGGACAATCGGGTTTCGTTCGTCATACGTCATGTTGTCGGACTGGAGGTGACTTCGAATGCGAAGTACTCCCCGCTGATCGATGAAAGTGGCGAAGTCTTGGAGGGGAGAACCAGGCGGGGTCTTCGTAGCGTTGGTCGTGCAGCGAAGCTCGGTAGCGAACGCCGAGCGCTGTGCCTTTTTTATCCAGTGAGTTCGCGCTGCCTCGATCTCCTCGGCTGTCAGTGCTCCCGTTCGTCTTTCAGTTGACCTGACCTTGTTTAGAAATCGAAAAATCTAAGCCGTTGTTCTGTTGATCCTTGAAGCAGAGCTGAATCGCGAGATATCGATCAACTCAGGAATGGGCGTTACTGTGACTTCAAACACTTCTGCTCTCGATCCTCTCTCCTCGAGGGCGTCTCGAGGGAGTTCTCCGTACATTTCCTTGGGCCATTTTGTCGCTGGCAGTGGCAACCAACTCGGCCCCGACCACCACAGTGAACTGGAGACCAACTGGGATGCGGTCAGACCTCGTGCCATGAGGTCAGCGGGAGTTTCTTTTCCCGGGCAGTGGTGCCACGTCGCGCCTTCACAATTGCTCTGGATCTCTTGCAATCGCTTCTTGACGAACTGCTTCCATTGGGAGGCCTCTCCCCTGATCCAGTAAAGTGTGATGAGATGAGTCATAGCGCAACAGTTTTTAGACCTGCAGATTACTTTCAACAAGAACCAGACCTGCTGGATGTACCACCCACGTTCTAAAAAAACGGCGATTGCGCTATGACTCATCCCATTCCAAACTTGTTAAGCGAGGCATACTGTCTAATTGTTTAAGCATGGCGTTAAACAAATCATGTGAGCACAGAGCAAAATCAAGCTTCAATTCACACGTGACTCGTTTGAAAGCTTTCGGTTACCCCTTTCCAGTTCTGACTGACATCGCCGAAAAGGTATTGACAAAGAACAAAAGAAGAGAAAAAATCAAGGAGAAGAGACGCCGTTCGGCTGTGGTGCCTTACATCCACAAGATTTCCCACAACATGAAGATAGCATCCACGTTTGATATCCAAGTTGTAATATCGGTACTGGATAAATTAAAACGAATGTGCCCAAAAATCAACAATGTCAAGCAACAACTTCATAAATGCGACATAAACCACAAGCACCGGTATGTCAACTGCAAGAGCGGAGTGGTGTATGAAATCCCTTTGACGTCTCGGAAAGTGTATATAGGACAGACTGGAGGCTGCATAAATACACGACTGAGAGAACATGCTCTAGCTTTGAAGTCAACACATTCTGGATATTTAGCAATGCCTGTGCGAGATTGCTCCTGTACACCTTTGCTTTCGGACACAAGAGTGATCAGACGTTTCAAAGACACGAGGAACAGGGAAATCTTTGAAGCAGAGACCATACAAGCCAATGGAGAAAAATGCGCCTCCATACCATCTTTGGCGCTGGCTGAGAAAGAGGCTCAGTACTTGAACCACAATACATGACAATCTTCGGAATTACGTTTGCACGAGAGCGCGTGAGGTGGGGCACCGAGTGGGTCTTCGCGCAGGCGCCGGTATAGCTTTGGCCGTGGTGCCTGCTGGATGTAAAAAGGAAAATAGGCTGTACGAGGCATTAATCAGCGGCCTATGAAAGATCACTTTTTAATTTTTTATTCATTTTTTATTCTTATTTGGTCTCTCACGGTCTAGAGGTTATTTTCTAAACCTTCAAAATATTATCGTATATAGTTCAAATCCATTACCTTTGTTTAATTTTTAGTATTTTCGTTTCGGTCTACTGTGCTTTAGTCTTTTTAGTCTAACAACCTTCTTAGAGCGCCCCGGATAGAAATATAATTATTTCTTTTATTTTCAACACCAGGCACTTCCTTTACCTTCTTCTTTATCGTTGTATATAACACCGTCAGTTGTGAGTTAGCGCCTGTTTTGTACACTTTTTCGTCTGTCCTTGTCTTAGCGCTATTTGTAATTTAGTATGTATAACCAACTAGCCCGCTAGAATATTTTGACACAACTGGCATCTTATGTAACAAAACACACAAAAAATTCTGCCGATTTTTACGTATGCCGTTATCTGCAGAGTAGATCCCGAGTATTTAGTAAGAAGAAATGGAACAGTTTTTTTTTGTACAAAGGAAAAAAAGAGAGGTGGGACGTCTCGAGACCTGTACGCGGTTTTTTTCTCCTTAAGCAACTTCGACAAAAGGCAGCAAGAAGAGAGATGATTGTAAGGATTGCAAAGAGAAAAAAAATAGCTTTGACGCTGACTGCAAGCCACGTCAGCGGTCACATCGCACAGGCCCGTACAAATGCAATGGTGCGCAAGGCAAACATTTTTTTTTTTTTTTTGCGGGTGCGGTCCTTACACGTGTTTATACGGTAATGACTTTCACATTTACTTGGTTGAGTGTTTAAAAGTCGTTGTATATTTTTTTATAACGCCATCATTTCTTTAATTTTGCACGCCGCTAAACGAAATACACAATGCAGTGAAATCGCTTTGCAGAATTGGAACCAAAAAGACATTAAAGCGAATTAACCAGGAAAAAATGTTTATTGTATTTACAACGTAAAGCTGGAACGGCAATGCGTCTTTGCCAAACTGAAGGACTCCGGGCTTGTTGTAGGGCCTTCCCAAGTAAGGCAAACATTTTTTCGCCCTGTTCCATAAAAAAGATTGCTGTTTTTCTTACCTCTCCGGCAGCCCTCGCCTCCTCTTCCGCCTTCAGTTTGGCAAGGAGGCATTGCCGTTCTAGCTTTACATTCTCCTGTTGCTGCTCCAGGATGTCTTTGTAAAATTTCTTGTCCGCAGCCCGTGTACCGGCAGCCGAGCCTGCAGGCGGTGTGCTGGGCCTCCAGGCTAGTCGTGGACGAGGTGGTTTCCGCCGGCCCCGGCTCAGTAGTGCCGGTCGCCTTTCAACAGCAGCTGCTGCCTCAGTCAGTCCCCCTGCCATTGGAGGAGGCCCCTCCCGACGTAGCAGAGCAGCCGCTGCACCAGGCTCCACGGGCGCCTCATCCTCGTCCAGCGGCCAGTCCGGAGGCTCGCAGTCCTGGGTTTCGCCAGACTCCGGCACCTCGAGGAAGGCGACCCCGGGGTGCACGTCAACCTCATAGTTGAGGACCCGATCCTCTGCTACCGCCTCGTTGGTGGTTGGCTGCGGGCTGACTGGTGCTGTGCTGGCCCTAAGGAAAATACGAAAAAATGTCTGCCTTGTCACCGTGGTACATAATTTGAGAACACACTTATTTGTAGTTCATTCATGCTTTTTGTGTGCATGTGGATCAAACTCGACTCCTCAGTTCTCGGCCATTGCTGCTATTAGTTGTGAACGTAGCTGGGCTTTAGTAGAGCCAGTCTACAGTGTGCAGGTCAAGCCCGATCTTGGCTGTTGCGGCTATTGGTTGTGAAAGCAGCTGGCTTCATGCAGATCCAGTGTGCAGTGTTCATGCCGGCCACATATTTCTGGTTACTTGTCTCTACAATTCTTTTTACAGCGCTGCTCTTAGGCGCCCGTTACCGCCTTGAGCGGCGTCGGCGTCGCCGTCGGCGTAACCGTTACACCGACCCCCCCAGGCCACGTGACCCCCACAGGTCACGTGACCCCCCACAGGTCACGTGACTCCCCAGGTCACGTGACCTGGGAAGGTCACGTGACCCCTCTGGTCTTGTGACCCCTCCAAGATCACGTGACCCCCAGGTCACGTGACCCCCGTGAAGGGAGGATGTGAAAGGAGGGGTATACCCTCCCCTCAGTACCCTTCCCTCCTCCTCCTCAAGAGCTGCACTCCAATTCGGCATTACAGGGAACTGTAAACGGCTTTCATTTTTATGTCAAAAAGACTACCATGTTGAGCAGCAGATGTGCTCATGGTGATTCGAAATTTAGTGGTAGTGCCTACTGGTCAGTGCTTAATAAATTATACTCACTGTATACCATAATTGAACTGACAGCTCAGTATTACTTCTGATTTCTTTTATTTATCAATACTGTTCACCCTTTCAGGGTGGTTTTATTCCAGAAAAGACATTCCTCATGGTGGGCAATGTGCATGTTGGAAGTGTTGCGGAAGCTTGCCGTCAGCATGTGCTCAGCAGCAGCGAACTCAGCTGTGACAGTGAATGCTACCTACAAAATGAGTGAGATTTGAGAGCACTAATCGAGCACAAATATATTTATGTAACAGACTGTCTCAGCTTTGTGCCTCCATTAAATTGAATTGCCATCTCAACACAATGGACCTGAAGCAAATCAGGTCCAAGACTTGTGTTCGTGACCTTTGGGTCTACGTAGCTGTAAAGTTTTCAACATAAAACAATATATTTGTTTTGCTGCTTTGTCATAGTTTGGCTTGACCTCATAAATGTCTGGCTTGAATACCGTAGTCTTGTGAAATTTCAAACTCGGATATTATACTTCTGGTTAATTCAAACAAATTTCATAATTTCGGTTGTCCCGCAATGTTTTTAGTGTATTCATAAGCCACTTAAACCGAATACCGTTGTCGTGCAATTCAAACTTTTTGTTCTTGCATCCCTGTTGTTGAGTGCGCTTCTTTCCGAGCACCGGTGCACTGCAAAAGGAACAACCATGGAGCTGTGGCTTCTCCGCGATGCACTGGTGCTCGGTAATAAGCGCACTCAACGGGGCTCATGCGGAAATTTCCTCAGCAACTTGCACAGACGCTGTGATGTGGCCGCATGGCATAGGCACATCACAACGTCCGCACAAGTTACTGTGAAAACTGTGGCGCAGTGCCCGTTTTCATTGTTCATGTGTCCCCCGTTTAACAGTTCACAAAAGAAAACTTCTTGACCTGATGAACAAACTGAATTCTATTTTGAGTTGTCATGTGCTGTTTGAACAGCCCACAACAATGAACATTTTTGAGAAATAAAGAAACTTATGTCTTACATTTCACGAATGTTTCATGTGTAGCATACCTGGTTATGATCAGTAGGCCTATGTAAATGAAAGCATGAAATATCTTATGTGCATGTGAAGCCATTCATATGGCGAATGATATTTTTATCTTGCATCATTGTTTAGATAAATTTCTGATAAATCCAACAAAATTCATGGCTTCCTGGAGTTTGAAATCATAAGAGTATTATGTATTTTGTAATGGTGGTGTAGTATAAACACAACCACCTTCGTCCTGTTCGCATTCCATGACACCTTCTTAAAATATACCTTCTACCATTTCAGCAGTGTAACAGCCTAAGTCTGCTATCATTTCCCTTTCCCGAACCTTCATGACTCGGCCAACGGAGCATGCGATGTTCAGAAGACTACGTCGTCCTCCCCTTGTACATGTCGGCTAATAATCACCATCATTTTAATCTTGCATCTCACAAGATTATTTCGTGGTCTTACATCATCACATAATCAGCATCACTAGATATTGCACCGCGGGCGTACCTTGTACAGGCTGTTGCCTTTCTGCAGTGCCGTGGCTCTCCTGATCGAATAATTACTATCATTATTATTTATATTATTTTTATTACCATCATCAATGAGTGCAGTGGCCTTTCATTGAAATGCCTACCTCGACTTTAACTTCAAGTAACATGGCTCAAATTTTTAGAGTTCTTGGATGTGCACGGTTCTTTCTTGCTCTGGAGAGAACACACCAGAACGTTTCTTTGAGTGGCCCAGTATTTAGTACTTGCGAAACCCAGATATGATTATGAATACAATGCTAGCTTTGCTAGTGGAACCCCCAATCGTGTGAATCTCAAAAAGCTAGATTTTCTACAAATAGCACTAACATGACAGCTCACTGGTCGGTGTCAATGCCTCCTTGTGGTACCGACGACCGTCAGGACAGCATCAGCCAGCGGTGCCAGCCGGTAGTCGTTGCGCCCTGCGCTTGTGGAAGACAAGGCTCTCTTTATATTTTGTTTGGGCATTAAATTTTGTCTGATTGCAGAAGCACATTCATCGTTTTGATTTGATTGTATTAATAGGTTGATATCTTAATTGCTTCTATAATTTACCCAACAAAATGAGAAAGTGAAAAACATTTCTTTAGAACACAGAATGTGTGCTTCATTTTTTTGTGCAGTGAAAACATATGTATAGTAAACTCACCGGTCGTGGAGTCGGCCTTCTTGAAGAGGGTCAGTTCTGCGCGGCTGCGAGATTTTTGGTTTTGCCACTGCTTTTAATCTGCGGCACAGTGCGCAGCGTCGATGGATGCCGCGAATTCAGCACGGATGCGATCTCCTGCCATGCTTTCTTTTTAGCAGCTTTTGTAATATTGATGTTAAATTTGTTCTTAATTATGCGTTTGCATTTCTCGATTTTCTAAACCAATTGAAACTTATCATCTTCGCACCAATTTGCATCCTTTACCTTGGGAGGCATCCGCGATGGACCGGCGACATCCATGCCTACGTCAACCTCATAGTTGAGGACCCGATCCTCTCCTACCGCCTCGTTGGTGGTTGGCTGCAGGCCGACTGGTGGTGTGCTGGCCCTAAGGAAAATACAAAAGAGTGTCTGCCTTGTCACCGTTGTACATAATTTGAGAACACACTTATTTTATTTCATTCATGCTTTTTGTGTTCATATGGATCAAGCTCGACTCCTCAGTTCTCGGCCATTGCTGCTATTAGTTGTGAACGTAGCTGGGCTTTAGTAGAGCCAGTCTACAGTGTGCAGGTCAAGCCCGATCTTGGCTGTTGCGGCTATTTGTTGTGAAAGCAGCTGGCTTCATGCAGATTGAGTGTGCAGTGTTGATGCCGGCCACATATTTCTGGTTGCTTGTCTCTACAATTCTTTTTAGAGCGCAGCTCTTAGGCGCCCATTTCCGGCTTGAGCGGCGTCGGCGTCGCCGTCGGCGTAACCGTAAGGTCACGTGACCCCGCACAGGTCACGTGACTCCCCCAAGTCACGTGACCCCCCCCCAGGTCACGTGACCCCCCAGGTCTTGTGACGCCCTCCAAGATCACGTGACCCCCCAGGTCACGTGACCCCCGTGAAGGGAGGAGGAGAAAGGAGGGGTATACCCTCCTCTCAGTACCCTTCCCTCCTCCTCCTCAAGAGCTGCGCTCCAATTCGGCATTACAGGGAGTCGTAAACGGCTTTCATTTTTATGTCAAAAAGACTACCATGTTGAGTAGCAGATGTGCTCATGGTGATTCGAAATTTAGTGGTAGTGTCTACTGGTCGGTGCTTAATAAATTATACTCACTGTACACAATATTTGAACTGACTGCTTAGTATTACTTCTGATTTCATTTATTTATCAATACTGTTCACCCTTTCAGGGTGGTTTTATTCCAGAAAAGACATTCCTCATGGTGGGCAATGTGCATGTTGGAAGTGTTGCGGAAGCTTGCCGTCAGCATGTGCTCAGCAGCAGCGAACTCAGCTGTGACAGTGAATGTTACTTACAAAATGAGTGAGATTTGAGAGCACTTATCTAGCGCAAATATATTTATATAACGGACTGTCTCAGCTTTGTGCCTTCATTAAATTGACTTTGCATCTCAACACAACGGACCTGAAGCAAATCAGGTCCAAGAGTTGTGTTCGTGACCTTTGGGTTTACGTAGCTGTAGAGTTTTCAACATAAAACAACATATTTATTTTGCTGCTTTCTCATAGTTCGGCTTGACCTCATAAACGTCTAGCTTGAATACGGTAGTCTTGCGAAATTTCAAACTCGGATATTATACTTCTGGTTAACTCAAACAAATTTCATAACTTTGGTTGTCCCGCAATGTTTTTAGTGTATTCATAAGCCACTTAAACCGAATGCCGTTGTCCTGCAATTCAAACTTTTTGTTCTTGCAGCCCTGTTGTTGAGCGCGCTTCTTTCCGAGCACCGGTGCACTGCAAAGGGAACAAACATGGAGCTGTGGCTTCTGCGCGATGCACCGGTGCTCGGTAATAAGCGCACTCAACGAGGCTCATGCGGAAATTTCCACAGCAACTTGCACAGACGCTGTGATGTGGCAGCATGGCATAGGCACGTCACAACGTCCGCACAAGTTGCTGTGAAATCTGTGGCGCAGTGCCCGTTTTCATTGTTCATGTGTCCCCCGTTTAATAGTTCACACTAGAAAACTTCTTGACCTGATGAACAAACTGAATTCTATTTTGAGTTGTCATGTGCTGTTTGAACAGCCCACAACAATGAACATTTTTGAGAAATAAATAAACTTATGTCTTACATTTCACGAATGTTTCATGTGTAGCATACCTGGTTATGATCAGTAGGCCTATGTAAAGGAAAGCATGAAATATCTTATGTGCATGTGAAGCCATTCATATGGCGAATCATATTTTTATCTTGCATCATTGTTTAGATAAATTTCTGATAAATCCAACAAAATTCATGGCTTCCTGGAGTTTGAAATCATAAGAGTATAATGTATTTTGTAATGGTGGTGTAGTAGAAACACAACCACCTTTGTCCTGTTCGCATTCCATGACACCTTCTTAAGATATACCTTCTACCATTTCAGCAGTGTAACAGCCTAAGTCTGCTATCATTTCCCTTTCCCGAACCTTCAAGACTCGGCCAACGGTGCATGCGATGTTCAGAAGACTACGTCGTCCTCCCCTTGTACATGTCGGCTCATAATCACCATCATTTTAATCTTGCATCTCACAAGATTATTTCGTGATCTTAAATCATCCCATAATCAGCATCACTAGATATGGCACAGCAGTCGTACCTTGTACAGGCTCTTGCCTTTCTGCAGTACCGTGGCTCTCCTGATCCAATAATTACTATCATTATTGTTTATATTATTTTTATTATCATCGTCAATAAGTGCAGTGGCCTTTCATTGAAATGCCTACCTCGACTTTAACTTCAAGTAACATGGCTCAAATTTGTAGAGTTCTTGGATGTGCACGGTTCTTTCTTGCTCTGGAGAGAACACACCAGAACGTTTCTTTGAGTGGCCCAGTATTTAGTACTTGCGAACCCGAGATATGATTATGAATACAATGTTAGCTTTGCTAGTAGAACCCCTACTCGTGTGAATCTCAAAAGGCTAGATTTAGTACAAATAGCAGTAACATGACAGCTCACTGGTCGGTGTCAATGCCTCCATGTGGTACCGACGACCGCCAGCACAGCATCAGCCAGCGGTGTCAGTCTGTAGTCGTTGCGCCCTGCGCCTGTGGAAGACAAGGTTCTCTTTATATTTTGTTTGGGCATTATATTTTGTCTGATTGCAGCAAGCACATTCATCGTTTTGATTTGATTGTATTAATAGGTTGATATCTTAATTGCTTCTATAATTTAGCCAAGAAAATGAGAAAGTGAAAAACATTTCTTTAGAACACAGAATGTGTGCTTCATTTTTTTTTGTGCAGTAAAAACATATGTATAGTAAACTCACCGGTCGTGGAGTCGGCCTTCTTGGAGAGGGTCAGTTCTGCGCGGTTGCGAGATTTTTGGTTTTGCCACTGCTTTTAATCTGCGGCACAGTGCGCAGCGTCGATGGATGCCGCGAATTCA
Source organism: Ixodes persulcatus (assembly GCA_013358835.2). Classification (NCBI taxonomy): domain Eukaryota; kingdom Metazoa; phylum Arthropoda; class Arachnida; order Ixodida; family Ixodidae; genus Ixodes; species Ixodes persulcatus. The sequence continues at coordinate 19,500 of JABSTQ010004617.1, forward strand.
GCACGGATGCGATCTCCTGCCATGCTTTCTTTTTAGCAGCTTTTGTAATATTGATGTTAAATTTGTTCTTAATTATGCGTTTGCATTTCTCGATTTCGTAAACCAATTGAAACTTATCATCTTCGCACCAATTTGCATCCTGTACCTTGGGAGGCATCCGCGATGGACCGGCGACATCCATGTCTGCGTGCATGCAAACGCAGACGGTTGTCTGCTAACTTAATGATTGAAACATAACTGTAAACTTTTATTGCAAATGCTTCCGCGAGAAAATACGTCCAGCGCAATTTGTTTCTTTAAAAATTGGGCATCTCAGAACGCGCAGGCATTTCTGTAGACAACTTTATTCGGCGTACGCACTGGACGTCAAGGACAGTTGTGACAGACGATCGCGATACGAAGAAATATGACAGCGTTGGCGCGCACTAAGCTCTACCCAAAACCGCGGATCGCTGACTTTTGTTTTTTCTTCTTTTTTGCACGGAACCACGGTGTGTGCGAGACATGTGCCACAGTTTTGCGACTGTCGTCGTTTCTCTTTGCCCAAACCGACCGCAGCGTAGCAGAAGCAGAAAACCTGTCTCTTGCCGCCTCGCATCGCCGATCGCTCCTGCTATTCGCTTTCTTATTAAACAGGAGGTCGCAAGGCGTCACTTCCACGTCCGGAATCTTCGGCCGTGTTCCAAAATTGACTCGGTCTCACTATAGGGTGAAGGTTTTGAACCTTTGCGTTCGAAAACCTACCCACGTCCAGCATTACTCTATTTGTGTTGTCACGTCACATGATCCGCCAGGGTGACTCGGATCCATTCGAGTAGATTTGAAACACACCCTTTATTTTCTCCGGCATTTCTTGTTTTCCCTAGATTCCCTCTCTAGGTACTGCTCACTCCAATCTTGGCGGTCTTGGTGCCAGACTTAAGTCCGGACTTGGCTAAGACCGCGCCGAAGACCGTGCCGGATCCGTCTTGGTCTGAGTCACTGTCTCAGCTGAGACCGCCAGGCGCCTGAGTCAAGACTTGAGCGAAGGCAGAAGTCAATACTTTCTAGCAAGCGGCCCCATGTGCATCCGTAACATACATTAAACTGCTTCATGTTCAAACAGCAGCCCTGGCTGCTGCATCGACGCAAAAGCATAAGATCTGTACCCTTGAGTTCATGACGTGGCTGTCACTTTCCCATGTGATGGTCCCGATATGGTTAATCTCTTCAACGAACGGGTTTAGGAACATCACCATGTCAGGGTGGCCTGCACCAAACCACAGTGCCCCAAGCAGTACATTGCTCCAGCGTATCTGCACCAGCAGCTCATTGACTACGCACTGGAGTGGCCACAGTGACGATTTGCGCGAGTTAAAAACTTGTGCACCATCAGGATTCATAGTGAGCGTGATATCACACCAGCAGCTGTTGGCAGTCTGTTTTTGATAGAGTGCTCCATCCGTAAGATCTCTCAAGGTGTTGTCTGCTTTTTCAGTTTTCTTCTGGAGACTTTAAGAGCTCTTGCGCGATACCATCGCCGGCCGAGAGTACCTCTAGACGCAGCTTCAGGTCGAGCGTTGCGAAGAAATTCCGTTGGGAGAAATTCTTCGTGGGGACGACGGCTTGACAGTTCGGACATGGTGTCCCATGTTGAGTCCCTGCAATAACGTTGGTGCCGCATTCCTTGCAGAAGAAGTGGTGCTTCGCCAACCGATCTTTAAGCTTAGACCATATCTTCCTAAGCAAAAACGTAGATCCCGGAAGCACATCCTTGCCAAATAGGAAGTTCACAAGTTCGAGCAGCTCTTCCATGTTAGAACAGTTTAAGCTCGCTGCAACGACGTGACTAATGATGCCGATCATAGCATACGCTGCGGACAACTTAGTATTAGCAAAAATTGTGCCGCAAAACTGCAAAAATAAAATGTTCCAAGTCGATGTCACTCGCGAGCTTGTCGTCCACAGCGGACGTGAATGCTTTGTCGGCTCCGTTGTCATCGACTCCCGTCACTGTGGGCTCCAGGGCCGCTTCCGGCATAGTCACCTGCTCCATCATCGTAGACACTGTGGTTGCCGGCTGCGGGGTCACCGGCTTCATCGTCGTAGGCTTGGAGGTTGTCGGATGCGGAGCCACCGGCTCCATCGTCATAGGCTCTGTGGTTGTCGGCTTCGTGAGTTTTAAATCCGCCATCGTCAGCACGTCCTTGTGATTTCGATACTGCCGCTGCGCTTGCCTGCGGCACGGCAGTGCTTGCTCTTTTCCTGCGAAATAGCTTTGTTGTTCTCGGTATTTGGTATTCGGGGCCAGGCTTCAGGTACTTTTTTTCGTTTGCATGCGCTTGCACTTTGGCGTCAACGAGAAAGTCCTGAAACATCTAAGGAGCAACTCGCCACGGAACCGCCCGAATCGTCCGCCATTTTACTTGTTGATGTGGCTACGAGAATGAGTTTCGTTGGCTATTATCCCTGTCCCCTTTGTACTTAGTGCCCTAGCTGCTGGCGTTCGTTGTTGCAGCTAAGCGTTCATAGGTGGTTGCAGGGCTGTATTCAAACATTAGCAGAATTTGCTAGTATGTATTATATACAAATTGTATTTTAAACTTATTTCGTACCAACACGTGAATCCAGGTGATAGTAGTTGTCGCACTGGTGGTGCCGGAGCGGCAGCATATCTTTCAAAACTCCGAAGTGACAGCAGTCCTCAATCCCCCAATCGTCAATGTCTTTAACCATTGCAAAGTAGCACGTGCGTCGGAGGAATCGTATCTTGTACGGAAACATGCATGCGTACGTTACCGGTTTTAGGACGACGACGCGAAGGTCGTTTTTCCGTGTAATGACATAAAGAATTTTAGCCCAGCTGGACTTACTGACTTCAACGCCAACCGTTGGTACGACGTGTGGTGGGAGGACGCCGATCAATCAGGCTATTTCCAAGCCCAAATCATAAAGATGTATGGTAATTATCAACTCTTATCTTAGTGTACTGTGCATTTGTAGCATCTAGAATACCTGTTCCATTTTTGGTTACGACGTGCTTTCTTCCTCAACGACCCTGTGAGGTTGCTGTAGATTTGGTAGCAAAAATGAGGATAGCAGAAAAAAGATAAAAGAAAATAAATATGGAGCGGGTATATTACCGGCAGCCGGCCTTATATTTTTCTTCATAGCCTGACTGCGTACACATAGGATAAAGAATGCTAAGAGCGGGCACGTGCAGCTCGGGAAAAAAATGCCGGCAGCACCCGTTCTTTGGTTTGTAAAATCGTGTCAGCTGCAGTCAGTCTATCGAAATACTCACTGGAAGTGCATAGAGAAGCATGCCTGCTAATTTGGGTATGTTTTGGTAAAAAAAAATGTTCCAATATCTATCATCCCTTAAGTGCCTCAATTATGTTTGAATGTAGAGGAACCACACAGGTCAGGGCATCGCACAACCACAAATTTATCAATGCGCATATTTTATCAGTGTTACTTTTCACTTCTAATTCGAGTTTGTGTTTGGTATTTTAATCTAACAATTTGACGAGTGATGTATATGAAAAATATGTTTTAGCGTATGTCATGTGGCTGCTTCTTGCTGCCCATATAGTTGTATTTCCTTTAGACATTAGTAAGCTTGTTGAGGTAACTAAAGCATATATACTAAGGAATACTTTCGTTTTTCAGAACCCAACCAAATAAACAAATATAATTGACTGTAGCGGGCATGCCGACTTCCGATACATGCCTTGCACGTGACGTCATATGGCACTGTACCAGCCGCCATTGTTCCGTACCGTTCCCGTGCCCGTGCCCCCTGTAGCATACATCTTGCACCATCAAATTTATTTGTCTCGACAAGGCTTGCCAAAAAGAAAAAAATGAAAGGCGTTTACAACTTCTTGTAACGCCGATTTGAAGCGCAGCTCTTGAGGAGGAGGAGGGGAGGGAATGCCCGTCCTTCTCATCCGTACCCTCTCTTGCTCCCCTCCTCCTTCTTTCACGCGCAAAACGCGCGTCGTCACGCGACGTTTCGGCACGTAAGTTCCACCGTGACGTCACGGTGACGTTTCGGCACGGTGACGTCACTCGCGCCGAAACTAAACACTCCGAAATGTCAGGCGACGTTCCGGCGCGGTGTCGAAACGTCACCACGGTGCATTATGGGACGTTTCCCATAATGCACCGCGCGGTTACGCCGACAGCGACGCCGACGCCGCTCAAGCCAGAAACAAGCGCCTAAGACCTGCGCTCTAAAAATTTGATGCTGCCAAGTGTATGGCGCAGAATTTACGGGCACCAGACCATGGTCCGGAGCAATGGCGGCAGATGTGACGTCGATGCAAGCCATGTATAGTATACTGTTCCGAGAGCCGGAACAGTATCGCATACAATAATAAGCCTGCATGATATTCGCTTGATTGTAACTAGCCAATGAGAGACAACTGCTAGGAATATTTTTCCTGGGCTGCTGTGCCGCCTGTTGTATGTATTCATTTTCAAAACAGTTAACCCCTGCGCTCCTCCCCCACTCTATGGTAGGGAAGTTTGTTGAGATTACTAGACTGTGAGTTTAAGGAATAAAACCATGGAAAATTATTAAATGGGGTGAGTGAATTGCAGTATACTGCAATTGTAATTTTTCGTCCCTTGAAAGTTTTTTAATAGCGACACTTCGCCAAAATCAAAGCCTATAAATTGCACATCATTTACAGCGCATACTCAAAGTACTATACCTGCAACCCGTAGACAATACATTGTTAGCTAAATTGTTTCAATTCAATTGCCAGTTTATCAGATATGTGCATTAAAATTATAACCTTTTATTTTCTCCTTTTTCGTTTTTCAATGCTTGCATCTGGCTGCCTGTTTTGCTTTACAGAAACTGAGATGCAGACCAGGGAAGACACGAAAGGAAGAAAGCGAATTCCAATTCATAAACGACCATCACGCGTTGAAGGGTCATCGTACAGCAGTGAAGAGTTGCCTCAGGTATGTATTTTAAACTTAGGCTAATATAGCTGGCTGATAGCCACAGGGGTAGCTATTTTATTGTTGCTAATATGAATGTATCAGAAAGGGCCTTAGTCCTCGCAAAGACTTATGATAATAAGAAAGGATTAGAATCTGGTAGACTTCCTGAATCTCCTTAAATAATTGACAGCTGTTTATACTCGAGCATAACATAAGCATGCATCCACATTCTCCTCTGCTGCCTTGTGATCTCGCTTGCAAAGCGACATTGGCAGTGCTTAGCGTAGTTCAACTTAGCTCGGCATGTGTCGTTGACCAAGTATCCAAGCAGTGGTAGGGTTATGCACGTGACACTGTCTGAAGGAAGCCAACATCAACTTATTCACGTACGTGAGAATATAACGCAGCAAAGCAAAAAGGAGAGGGCATGCGGAAGATCGTGGATGTAATTCTGGAGTATAAACAACCCTTTACACTCATATAGAAGCAAACATTATATGTGACATGTACCTGCATGTGGTTGCTGCGTAGTTAAAAACTGGCCATAAGGCCTTATTACTTGTGAATGTGGCAAAAGTCCTGCTAGTGTATTTAGCCTAAGGCAGTACTTGAAATTATAGTATTTCATTTCAGGTGAGATCAGTCATATTACTCAATGCAAATTAGTTTTTTTCTGTGTTTTATTAAACCGATCTGCACTTATTCGTGCAGGTGCAGAGGACACACCAAAGGAAAAGAGCCCAAGAGAAGCAACTGATCGAGGTCTCTAAGCAAAATCAAGCGAGAACACTCCACTGCACGTCAAGCAACGGCGCAGAGCCAGCCAAGGGCCATGAGGAGATCATTCGCCAGCTGAAGGAGAGAGTGGCCAAGCTGGAACAGCAGAACTCAGCTCTTCAGGCAGTACTTTGCAGCAAGATATTTGAAAACGGTTTGTGGGTCCAACGGCCTAACCATGCATTCTCCATATTTTATTCCTTATTCTTTTAAACAAATTGTCGAAAGCGTTACTTTTTTGTCGTGCTCAGCAACATGGAAGTAATATTGTGAGTGCGATGTAGCCACAAAGTGGTTTTATGACACGACTGTCACATAACCAGAAGGTCACGTGATGCATCACCGTGTCTATGTTCACATGGCAATCATGTCAACATCATTGTATGAGGTCTCTGTGCGAAGTCATCATATGGTAACTTTGATATCATATGTGAGCTAGTGATGTAGCTGTGCAAAATTCTGGACGTGTAAAACGAATTCTGTTTTACATGGCCTTTGCAATCAGGCCATGCAAAACAGGCCTCATCAGGCTGATTGGATTTTTCAGAATGTGAGCAAGCATCACAAGGTATGGTCAAGCAGGCTGCTCGTGTGGCCGCTAAGGCGGCGGCAGCAGTGGCAGTTCACACCCAGGAGACGTTGGGTGCGGCCACGAAAAACTATCCAGGTGGCCTCCACAGTAGCCACAGCTCCTGCTCACACCCAGGAGACATCAGGTGCGGCCAGAGAAACTACGCGGTGTGGCAGCTACAGCAACCACTGCTGCTGGTCACAACCAGGAGACAACGGGTGCGGCCAGGCAAATCGCACTGGTAGATCCTGTTCTAGCACGGGCTGCTAAGAGGAAAGTTTGCCAGAACACACCTCCCAAGGATGATGGTCCATAGACTTTTCAAGCCTTGGGAGATAAGGTATTTCTTTTTAAACACACATCAGACATGGTAGCATGCTGGACACATTGTTGCACCAAACCTTGGCATTGGAGTCAATACTCTATTGTGTACTATTTTTGGTGTACCTGGGCCATATCACCTGGATGGCGAAAACTCATTTTGACAACCTCATGAAGAAGGATAAAGATTCCATGTTCATCAGGGAGGCCTCTGTGGCACTCTTCTCTATTGCGGGCCTCTTGGGAAGGAGCGTCACAGGGACGTCGTCGAACAGGACGAAGAGTGCCCCAAAGACTGCGGTGGTGCTGTCCCCTTGCTGGTGCTCACTGGTATGGTTTGTCATGAAATTCCGAACTGCCAGTGCCCTCTATGTGTATGCCCGTGACTTTGTTAAAAGACCGTCGACCTACACCTCTCTGTGCAACATGAGGTAGCTCTGTCTCCTTTCCAAGTACTCTGTTGTTTTTTGGGCTTTTTTGTGTGAATGGGAAGGCCCTTTTTGATGGGGCAGGGAGACAAGAGATGAGAAGGGGCACGGTCACATTTCTTTTGGTCAGCATGCGTCAACTTATGTTTCAGTGCACATAGAAATTATTCATAATCGAGAGTTTTAGGGAACCATTCTTGCAAATCCCATACAGTATGATGAACCCTCATGCGCACTTCGTACCGAAGGGACCATCACACCATATCGAATGGGCAGAAATGGTGTTCTAATGAATTCAATTACTTTAAACTTTGAATAAGTGTTTTAAGGTGGACCACGACTCACATATAGTTAGCTTACTGAGCTGTCACCGCACGCCACCATGAACAAGAGTGAAAGCAGACATGACACTTAATTTCCCACAAGCGGATTTGGGTGCAGACATGCCAGGTTTCGAGCTGCAAGTATTCAGTGTAGTTGAGCCCTTGCTGTTTTTTATCAGCAAGATACTTTGCATGCATAAAACCTTTGTGAGTTTTGCAAAGCCACATAAAATTAAGCAAATGTTATCCAACGTGAATCGAACATGCATGTCACAAGTTATATTTTCTCCTATATTTTGTTCATTATTCGGGCAATAGTTTTGCAGAGCGAAACAATTTAAACGAGGAGTCTTCCATCTGCTATTTTATTTCTAATGAGGAGTTCTTTCAACCATTGTTGTACATGGCACATGGAGGAGAAGCTGTTGGAAGAGCCACCCCTCCCCCACAATTTCCCTCCAGTCAATAGGGGGCTTCCTAATGTGCTAAATCCTCCAAATAGCAGCCACTTTTCTGCGGGCACAGATGAGCAGGTGCCATCACTGCCAAATGAGTCTCATGCTGAAGATATTGCTCTAACTCAATATTTTATGAAAAATGTGTCTCATCGCATGTCTATCCCAAACATGTTTTGCTTGCAACGTCCCTTTAAGGCAAAAATGGCGCAGCTGCTTTATAATTGAAGTGTAAACAAGTGTGTTTTGCCTACATGTGATTGATCTTCCTTTTCAGACTTTTTTTGCACACTACGTTGACCACAGGAGCACCAGCAAGGAGGAATGCAAGAAGTGCAAGTCATTCATGAACAGGCTTCTGGCAAGGAAGATAGCTGACCTTGAGTAGCTAATTGTAACATGCTATGTGTACCAATATTAATTTATATGATGTGAAATCAACCAGACTTTGGTTTCACTTAGCAAGTCACCTAATGCAGGAGGTAAATGACATGCAAATGTGATTAAAACTAACAGGCTAATATACTAGTATACCAATAGACTAATGCACCAATAGACTAATACACCAGTAGACTAATACACCTTTAGGCTAATACACTCATAGACTAATGCACTGATAGACTAATACACCAATAGACTAATATACCAATAGACTAATACCAATAAACCAATAGGCTATAAGAACTTTCTATTAGAATTTTCGCTAGGAATGGTTAACAGGTAAGACACTTAAACATAT
>JABSTQ010004618.1:0-26828 GCA_013358835.2 Ixodes persulcatus
CGTCCCCACCCACCCGTTTCCACGCCCTAAATTTTGACATATGCAGAATTCAAGAGGGGGTCAGGGCATCCGGACCGCCCCCTCTAGATCCGCCCTGTGCTCCGACTGCACGATCGTCTGCTCTATATATTCGTGACTTTTAAAACGTGCATCCTTCCGCCCGCCACATTATGTTTGTTTGAAAGAAGTGGTTTCTTGTCATCATATCTTGCGTCCATGAAGGTGTGTGCAATCATGTTAATTATCTTGTCAAAAGAACTTGGAGGTTCCGAATTTGAACTGCTTTGTGAACCATGAGTGAAACATTCAAGTAATTCATGTCGGTATCTCTCTCACACTTGCAGATGCGTGACGCCAAATCCTGGATAAGATGCATAGAGCCACGGTGCCCTGGGTCGTGTACGACTCCTTTGTGTATGCTTCTCTTGGCTCTTTGGCAACATCAAGCAGGGCAGCTGGTAGACGATGCGGCTCCTCCTCGTGAGCATGCTCGATAATTCCTCTTGCATACGTGGCTGTGTACCGCTTGAAAACCCATTACCACAGAAAATGTGCTGTACCAAACATTAAAACAACTGTGCAGACCCGTGTCTATACCTCTGGCACGTCTTTGTAAGTACTATCCGAAGGAGCGTGGTACCAGGAAACACCAAGTCGCATCAGCTCTTTTCGCTGCTTTCTTGCCGTCAATTTAAAAAAGAACATATTATTAATAGATTCCATCCTTTAAACGTGCAGGCGACGGCGGCTACGGCTTGGAGTCATGGTTCCTCACCCTGTCCCTGGGATCCACACGACCTCCATTGCTTGCTGCCGGTCTAGTAAGGCACATTCCTCGGTCAGGTCCGTTGTGGAGCGCTGCAGTGGGCTGTGAAAAACAGATTCTCGTGTCTGCAAAGGCACCGGGAACTCTGCATTACCATCCATCAAAAGCCACCCCACCATTATAACGACACGTGCAGTGCTAGACAACGCCTGCCTTGTATTGAGTGAGCCAAAACCGGAGTCAGGTTTCGACCCTGAAAAGCGAGAGTTGGAGTCTGAGCCGAGCTCGGAGGGGTCAGTGTCTGATGGCGAGAGGCTGACACCTCCCAAACTTCCAGTCGGCCTCTCAGACAGGGCTTTGAGGCAACGCCTTGTCACCCGGTTCGAGACCTGCTGCAGCCATGCCCCTGCGCAGCGCCACACACGCCAGGATTGCAGTCCCAACCATGAGGGACGCCGCAGGCATCAAGGTGTCTGTCGCCACGACGGTGGTCTTGCCTTAAGGACGCCGCCGGTGAGACCCTACTGCCCTCTCCACGGTGATGCCCAGCACGGATGCCGCCGGCGACGGGGAGCCGCTCACCGCCACGACTGTCGTCCCGACCACGAAGGACCCATCGGTTTTCTTGCCGTCAGTGAAACCCTCCCCGTGAAAGCCGTTAAGTGCACACTTCGCTCGCTGCTCCGCAATCATGGCCGTCCATAATCTATGCAGTCTCTTCAGCTCCAACAACCTTGCACAGTTCATCGCACAGCCACCATGGCTAGGTCCAGCTTGAACTTGAGAGAAAACATATCGCTGGACTACCAACTATGGTTTAATACTTCTTCCTCTTCATGTGCTTCAGCTATCTGTTCTTTTTGTTCTTTTTCTGAGAGCTGTAGACACAATTTAGTTTGAAACGACCTGCATTTCAGCTGGACGTAAGACATTCCAAACACTGTTGCTTTTCTTGTCGAGTTTAATGGAAGGCACACTGACGCATGCTACTTTGTTTCCTTCAATGGCCATTGTTTTAAATGTTTTTTTGCATTTCTCGTGCATACAGGCTTTTGTTTCTTGCAAGAATGGTGATGCTGCTGAACACATCACTGCATTTACAGGTGCGGCAATGACATGCTGTAGTTCCCTTGACAGATGCTGCATGCTCTCTTGTCGTATCATTTACGCACCTACCAGTTTGACCGATGGGAAATTTGCCACGTGATAGGGGAATATAATAAACAACCCCTATGTAACACGGGGCATATTGTGTCTTGTAAGAAATGTCCGCACATTTTATTTCTGGTTGAAGTTGCAATTTACTTTGTCTTGTTAGGGTACACCGTGTAGTGGGCGAGGAGATCGTTTGAATTGTGAAAGAGGTCTGGGAACTGTATATAAGGCGATGGTTGTTCCATATATTTCAAGCTGTGTTAGAAACTTCATTGTTCTGTCCCTTTTTTTTATTGTTCCTACGTCTCAGGGTTGCTATGGATGTCATTCACCAGCTCACCTGCGTTTTATACCTTTGTTCATACAATACGCCGAGTTTAAAGCAGAGCACACGACTTACTGCCCTGCCTCGCAGCTACTTCCTTTTAATTTATGAATTATGCCATGAATGTAGAGTACTACAATTTATTGCTTAGTTCTTGTTTTTTCTCTTCCATATCTGTGTCAGCTGATTTGTGTTACAGTTTGGTACAGAGGTTTTCAGGTGCGCATACCAGGAAACCAATCGGATAGCCAGAACACGTAGGTAGGAAAATTGCTTTTCAAAACTTTCCCCATTATTCTCGTGACAATAGTTTTGAAGACCGATACAAGAGCAATGTAGGAAACACTGTGTTTTATAGTTTTGGAGTGTTCAGATGCAAACAAAAGAATCCTTTGCACGACCTTCGTTCATACTTCCAACATTGTTTATATCTTTAAATTCAGGTGTGAGGTCGAGGAACGTGATGGACCAGTTCACAGGTATTTCATGTGCTGTGTTTAGATACGGACGGTACTGCCCCCGGATATGTGTTGAGTGCATGGCGGTAATATCGATAGCCTTTCCATTTTATGAGCAGAAGGCATGAAATGCGTGGGATAATGACAGAGAAGTCTTGCGGGTTGCCAAACCAACAAAGGTCACCTGGCTTTCCCTGCAAAGAGCCGAGAAATACTTTAGACCATCTGTAGACCTGTAAAGAGCTATTCCTTAGTGTTGAATAAACCAGGGATATTTCCATTTTGGGTATTGTTTTATATCCCTTGTGGTTTTAAAACATCCCAATATTACCTTCTGTATTATGACTACATCACTCAGGTGTGCCTCTTGATGTTAGTATTGGGATTTGTGTCAGGATCTCTCAAGGCATTTCAGGTTTCTCTCTCCCCCTTACTTTTGTCATGCTGCCTATTTAGCCACTTTTTGGAAAATAAGAATTTCAGCTGTGTTTGAGACCTTTTGCTGTATGTGTCCTTTTTTACGTAGAGTATCAGGGTTTATGTTATGTTGCACAGCTAGTTTATTTTGAAAGGGCTTTATTTTTAGAATGAGAAACCGTAACTTGAAAACGTAAAATGATATGAAAACAGGTTTTGCAATATTTCTTTCTCCAAAGTAAAAATGAACACACTAGCATAGCACAACGTAACGGGGAGATTCTTAATCACATGTTATGTCAAACATTGATCTCTTTTTTGAACACGTTTTGCAGCACACTACCTCTAGGTTGTATTTCGTAACATATCTACTAAGATACACGAAGGTAATGTGTACTAATGACGAAGGCCTGCAATATTCGAGACAAGATAAAATGCAGCTAGACAATAATATACTGTAAGCGACCTATTTTTGCGGGCTGAATATTTCGCGATTTAGGTTAAAGCTGAAGTTTTGGAATAATTCGCGGGTTCTAATTTTCACGACGCGGTGGGATCTCAATATAGATTCCAATGTGTTCACATCGTACCGGAATTGTTTGCGGGAGCTATTTTTTGCGAATTGTCGTCGATTCGCGAAAATTAAGTCGTTTACAGCATATACAAAAAAGACGGGGCGAAGTTTGCTACTGAGGTATTCCAGACAAGATGAAAGTAGTTGCTGTTGCAAGTTATGACTACACTGTAGGTCTCAAAAAAGGTGAGCGCGCAGGCGAGCCCGTGAAAAGTGGACATACCTTGACCTGAGACAGGGAAGGAAAAGAAAGGCACGTCTCCGAACAAACAACTGTTTTGGATACGCTGTGCGTTGACTGCGTCCCTTTTACGTATCTTGTTTCTTCCCTGTCTCAGGGTAAGTCATATCAACCGAATGTTTCTTGGGTTCAACAGAGCAAGCAGGCGTCTTTGTCCACGTCGTCTGCTTGCTTCCGCGCCTTCATTACGCGCCGGGACCACGAAACGAGGGAGCTCAATGTGCAGCCATCAAACCCGCGATTCTGGCTTGCTCCGACATGTTGCTTTAAAGAAGGCGCGAAGCGCGCATCCCGCATTCCTTGTAATATGAAAACAACTTTCTCTCCAATTAACTCTTAAATGTATTGCAAAAGGACGCAAAAAAGCGGTTTGTTGTAACAACGCCCAGCAGGTTTTATTGTTTTTCAATACTTTTACCTTTTGTAGAACAGATGCGACGGCCAGCGACGCACAGGATTGGTTGCCGTTCGTTCACTAAACGCTGGAACTGCTCCCCGCGTCGTAGTAAATCCTACCCCGTATCCCGCGCGTAGGGACGCCTCGGGGACTGCGTAGCTCCTTCCGCTCGTCGGGGGTTGGCTCCGGACGTCGCTCGAACGGGTGGACAGGTGTCAAGTTTGCGATGACGTAGCGGCGTCAGAGTGGGTTGAGCCGCCACGTGAGTGTTGCTAGGATACGTTCCTCATTTCCATTACGTCACTTCCATGTACCTTTTCTCAAATGTCGAACGTAGCCATCCAGATCTTCACGGGATAACGTAACCTTTTTTTCTGGACCCTCCTGCTCTTCCGAGTCCTCCTCCTCGTTCGCAGCCTTTTCCTCTCTATCCTCCCCTCCTCTTCCTCCGTACCATCCCTCCTCCTTCTCCTTACACTCCCATCATCCTCCTCTATACCATCCTCTCCTCCTCCTTCATACCCTTCTCCCCTCCTTCGTACACCCCTCCCCCTCTCTTCCTCCGTACACTCCCCTCCTCCTCCTCCATACCCTCTCTCCCTACTATGTCCCCTCCCCTGCCTCCTCCCTACAATACCCTCCTCCCTCTATATACCCTACACTCCTCTTCCGGTTATGCCCACCGCGACGGCGACGCCGACGCCGACGCCGCAAAAGACCGGAACAAGATTATTTGAGCTGTGCACTAAAAATTGCCGTGGCTTAGCTCGGCTATGCCAGGATATACGTAGCGTGAGCTTATGCGCACAAAATGAGAGGCGCTATCAAGAGGCTCCGGTGCAGCGTCAGACTTGGCTACTGTGCAACGGAGGCGCACAGCTGGGCACGCGGCGGCGCCTCTGCGTCTGCCGCGGCTATAACGTCACTCCTCTGGAATGCGCAGACCGGCGAGGCACGCGCGGTGGCGGCGGAGCGCGCGGCGGCGGCGGCTCCAGAGCGCTAGCTGTGCGCCGTGTGGCGTCACAGCTCCTCGCGCGTGCGCACGCCGGCGAGGCGCGCGCGTCGGCGGTGGAGCGCGTGGCGGCGGCTCCGGCGAGCCAGCTGCGCGCCGCGTGACGTCACCGCTCCTCGCGGTTGCGCAGCACGGCTCTTTGACAGCCACGCGAAACTGCTCAACCTCGGCCAGTGTAGCTCAGGCTACAAAAAACTTTCAACCTTTCCACCCTTGTCAAGAAGAAAGACCAGCGGAGCTGGGGTACAATGGAAAGTAATGGCCGGCCGCAAGTCGGCAAGCCAGAGTGCAAAGGCTGCTGCCGTCTATGAGCGACGGCGGCAACCAGATACGTGGTTTGCCGCCGTCAAGCATAGATGACGGTAGGTGTCCAAAGCTCGGTGTCTTCATTTCTTTACGGGGAAGCGATCCTGGGGAAACTAGCCCTAAACTGCTCTGCTGTAAATATAGTTGTGAAGGATTATGAGTCAGGATCTCTTGCAATGGTGAGTTGCTCTGGAATGCGCCTTTTAATCGCTTGCCCTAAACGATGTTTAAAGGGGCAGGGCACCATGAGAGGGCACACAAATTTCTAAATCCGCCATCCACTGCCCAGCATCGAGAACAACAAGGGATTACGTAACGCTCAGGGATAAGATGCACCTTGGATTTCACACATCTTTCTTCCTTGTATCCCAGTGCATGTGCTAACCATGATCCAGAAAATTAATCTCACTGATCGTTAGAGTCAGTAAATGTTGGCTTATGAAATATGTGTTTTTTCATGGAATAGATTTCCACCATTTCTATACAGGTTTGGTCTTTGTGTTTATACGGTGGTTTTGGAGAACCACGCTTCGCACCGGCTATCTCGACAGTGCATCGCTAAATGCTATTATGTTGTCCCTTTCAAGAAGCCTTGCTGTTCTCTGAGTGGGATGTTTCGGTATCACCCGTTTTCCCAAAACAGAAGCGCCCACACGTGAAAGGTACCTTGTAGACGGTGACTTTTACTCAGGCGACGAATTTGATGCAGTGCTAGACGTTTCAGCAATTACGATCTGCTCGCTTCTCTTTGCCTTTGTGCCTCAATCGTCTTTCCGGAGATCAGGTTCATAAAAAGCTTTCACAGGTTCTTCTGAAATGTGTTCGCGGTCTGCTTGCGCAGATTGTGTTAGGAGTCGATAAATTATTTTAGAAAGTTTATCTTAGAAAACTACAGGTCGCGATGAATCTTCTTTGGTTTTAACCTTAGCTGCAGGTGAAGCTTTAGGTTCACCTGCAGCTAAGGTTCACCTGCAGCTAAGGTAAGGCTCGTAACTATGGGCTTCAAGAAGACAGAAAGGTCTAGTGCTCCGCTATTTAGTGCGAACAGCTTCCATGTTCAAGCAAGCCGAAGTCACATGAAGCTTTTAGGGTGCGAATTGGTATGGAGAGTTCATAGCTCTGTCATTCAATATACAAACTTGTATACTTTTTTATCCTTAGACAAAACCACAAGATTTCAACAAGAAAAAGAGCACACAACCTCTACTACTCATTGCCAGGATTTTGTTTGTGTGAGATCAGCATTTGTAGAGATGGCAGCGGAACAAACGAACCAATTAAGAAGTTTCGCCACAATGCCTTTATTGGAAGAAGGCATGCCTTGCTTTAAGTTGGGAGAAATTTTACATTAGAGTTGTCCTTGCGCTCGCCATCTAGATGCCCCTCCATGCTTGTGCTTATAGTTGTCCTTCAATTGAAGACCTCTTCGATATCTTCATGGTGCATGTAAGGGCAGCCTGAAATAAAGAGCAGAAGAGGATTCGTAATCAATACACACTCACGACAAACTGTATATGACATACATGGTTAACATCAGCAAGCAACATGTTTACCAACTATCCCAGCTCCCCACCTTTCTACTGTACATGACATATAAAACAACCCTCCCATAAATTGAGCCAAAGTAAAAATTTTCATTGATTTGAATACCCAACACAACAAGTGCTTGAGAAATAAAACTAGCAAAATAAAATCTGCATAACCATTCAGTGATATTAAGCACAATCAAGTGAGCCATATCTTCTTTAGAGTATACAGTAGGCTCACGATAATTCAAACTGAGATTTAATACCTCTGGTTAAGTCAAACAAATTTCAAAACTTGGGTTGTCCCGCTACGTTTTCGATGTATTCATAAGCCGCTTAATTTGAACGACGTTTTCGTGTAATTCATACTTTTTATTCTCGCGGCCCCGTTGAGCGCACTTCTTTCTGAGCACCGGTGCACTGCGGAGAAGCAGCACCTGTGGAGCTTGCTTTCACAAGTGTTGCTTTCCTGCGGTGCACTGCTGCTCAGTAAGAAGCGCACTCAACAGGGCTAAAGCAGAGCAGAGCCGTACATATAGATCTTGGTATATGAAAGGAGCAAGCAGAGCCAAGGCCTGCATCAGACGCAGATAGAGGGCTTGACAATCTCTCTTGGCCAACCAGAAGCTGAAAATAATCCCCTAGCCATGATAGCGAGAAACGGTTTTGATAAGTGCATAAGAGTTAAATGTAGAAACTCTCCATGGTTGAAAATATGGTTCACGCAATGTTTCGATTATGGTTATTCAAAAAGATGTAAGAAACGAATCTGCCGCTTGATTTCTGTTTTGCTCAAATGGAGTGTGACCGCTTCGACGCCTGGTGTACGGATTACGTCAATTTTTCAGCTGGTCGCGCACACTTTTTATATTTTCTATATCTTCCACCGTGATTTTGCGTGACCACGATCAAAACATCACTGCACCCCAGTCACCGAGAGTTACTCCGACGAGCTTATTAATTTTGTTTCTCACAACCATTGCCAGGATATTATGCGCGGCTGCTGGTTGGCCACATACGAATTTGTGAAAATGCTCTGGAAAACGGCCAGCCCACCTTAAACCAAAGGCGCCTCCTTATTTGACTTCTATACATCATAATGAATGGTTAAACTATCTCTATATACATCTCTGAAGCAGAGGACAGATGAGCAGCAAAAACGGGCGCCGCGCAGCAGTTTCCATATCAACTTGCACGGACGCTGTGATGTGGCGGCATATCTTTAATGTCGCAGCGTTCACGTAAGCTGCTATAGAAACTGCAGCACAATGCCCGTTTCCATTACTCATGGGTCCCTGCTTAACAGACCATAATAGACAACTTTTTTGCTGGTTGAACAAACTTAATTTGTTTTGAGGGGACATGTGCTGTCTGAACAGTCCCTGATAAACTACATTTCTGAGGGTTCAATAAACTTGTGTCATACCTTTTACCCAAGTTTCATGAATGGCATACCAGCTTATGATTAATGGGCCTGTAGACAGGAAATCATGAAATATCTGTTTTGTATGTGTAGCCATCTATATAGAAAATCATAAATTATCTTGCAACATATTTAGATGAACTTCTAATAATTCGAGCTTTCGATAATTTATACAAAATGCGTGACTTCCTGGAGTTTGAATTAATGAGTCTACTGTATGTCACATTCAAATTAATGGTTTAGCTACTTGGGCTTACTGATATCTGAACCTTTTCCTTTGGCAGTGCATTAAGTGCAAAATAGTACAGCAATGTATAGGCTCTATAGTCGGTGACAAATCAAGAACGAAGTGGAAGCTCCTCCCACCCTTTTCCACTTCAGCGGAGCGAGCGGTGGAGAGGAGGTCGCCTTCTCTCCCGCGTTCGCTATGTCAAAGGGGAGAGAGGTGGGAGGAGCTTCCACTTCGTTCTTGACCTGTCACCTACTATAGTTTGTGCACTGGCACAGGCTTGTGCAAATAAGTCAAACTAGCATAAAGGAAACCTGAAGCACTTTGTAAGAAATCTGAGTTAGGAGCAGACTTCCATAGCATGTTGGCTCGTTAATTCAGTAATCGCACTAAACTTGGGCTAAAGTCAACGTAAACTGCATTTATTTTTAAAAATATGTGCAGCGATTATAGCAGGGCATGCACTGAGCCTTTCTTCCACCTGTAACCTGTCCAAAGCTTCGTGACATCATCGTTGGCATCCCCCAGTCAGCCTATTGAAGAGCAAGGGTTATCAGACCCTGCTGATGACGTCACTTTTGGTAGTCTTTACCTCCGTTCTTTCGCTCTGCTTTGCTCGGTGTGCCGCAATGAGCGGGGCAACGCCAAAATTTTAATTAACGACAACGACGCTGCTACTAACAAGATTACCAGAAAACTTTGACTTGACTCGGGATCTCTTTGGCTGGGTCTTTGGTGGCTCATGAACTGGGAAGCGAAGTTTGGGAATAAGCGGCCCAGCGTGTCCCTATTTGGCGACATGTGCCGCTTAGCATATCCAGTTCAATTCTAGCAGTCAAACACGGTATCCTGGCTACAGCCGTTAGACCAAAGTGTAATTTCAAAGGTACTCTAGATTGTGTTTATCATTTATAAATGTCCAGGCACGCCTGTCAATTAGCCCACCCAGAGGCTTTCGGAGATGGTCACGAGAGCCAGCAGCTTGTCTTGGGCAGATCACTGTCAGCCACTCTGTCTCTCTGTGCACAGTCCCACCTTCATGAGCTCCCAGTGAAGAAAAGAAACAATCTGGAAATTGTGATGACTGCAATGAGAACCAATCAAAACATCCCAGCAGATGCTACGGTATGGTGTCTGGAATGCGCCTCTGCATTCCTTAGCATTCTATACCACCCATGCATTAAAAGTGGTCTCCTAAGCGGCAACATTAAATGACGCCACAGTAGCCGGCATGTCCTGCTGTCGGATGAGACAACCCTGGCGGTTGGTTGTACAACTTCTGGCAAAAAATATGAGCTAAAGGCAAGCGTCATTGCTCTCGCAACATCCAAAATCCTGGCTGCTAAAGCTTCTGTGGACTGTCAAGCTGAGGGATATTCTCTCCCCCGCAGCAGATACTACCTCAACAGCCATGATGTTCACAACCTGTAAAACGATCCAATGGAAAGTCCATTTAGGAGCAATTGGGTAGCTATAGAGACAAGCTCTCGCACTATGAAACCATTCCACAAAGCTGCCATAAGCAGCAGCAGTTCATTTAGAGTATAGAAGTTTGTCTTTTTCAAACATTTTGCAATGAAATTGTATCTCTGGATTCTCCCAAGGCTCTAGTTTCCAAGCAGAGATTTACATAGGCAGGCTGGCTGTGTTCCTGAGTAGAAAGGTTTATGTGTCACACCGCACGTGTCTTTTGCAGACATTCAGACAAAGGAAGGCTGAATTTTCCTGATCGATGGTGATTAGGGTGGAAATCTTCAGACTTTTCCAATCGCCAACTTCCTCAACATTACCGTTTTTACAGTTCATAGACACCCTGCACGAGGTTGACTTGAGTACCAATGGTCATTAAGAACTGCATGAATCACCTGTACACATATGCGGTAACTACTGGGTGTATCAAGGAGCGGCCAGGCTCTTTAACTCGACCGCAAAATTCAGGTTCTTTACCTATCGCGCTACGACCTTGTGCAGCGTTGCCCACAGATGGTGCTTTTTTTTGTAAAATTTGCAAAGAGCGAACTTACCTGAGGAAAAAGTAAAGAAAGAAAAAAGGCTTAGCTCCTATGGAAATGTGGCAAAGCCAAAAGTCTTCAAACAATATGGCGCCGTTTCGCACGGGACAGAAGAGATGACGGAAGCGGTCGCGATGCCAACTGCGCCAACGAACGAGCATACGGCACCGAAAGCCGGCTTGTTTAGCAGGCAATCTTTTCAACTCAAAAGTGGCGCGCGTTCCGCAGGCGGTGACAGTCGCAGAAAAAAAAACAGGCGCGGTAACAAGGAACTGCAAAGAGGACGACATAAGTACCACTAAAAAAAGTTAAAATAACCCAACAAACTATTTTTTTAATCGATAATGTGTCCATTCAATATGTTTTATTAGTAAGGATGATAAAACAATGCATTGGCAACTGATATCAAAAAAGCGCGTGCCGCTTTTGAGTAGAAAAGATTGTCGGCTAAAGACGTCGGCTCTCGGCGCCGGACGCTCGTTCGTTGGCGGCAGTTGGCATTGCGACCGCTTGCGCCATCTCGTCTCCCGTGCGAAACAGCGCAGTATTGTTTAAAGACCGGTGGCTTTGCTGCGTTTCCACAGGAGCTAAGCCTTTTACCTTCATTAATTTTCCTCAGGTAACTTTGGTGTTTGCAAATTTTACAAGAAAAATGCAACATCTGTGGGCAACGCTGCACAAAGACGTAGCGCGATAGGTTAAGAAACCGAATTTCGTAGTAGATTTAAAGAGCCTGGCCACTCCTTGGGACACCCAGTAGTAACACACAACACCATAAAACTACCGCGAAACACCAAAGGTGCGCCAGTGTCGGAGCAAGCGCTCAAACCCCAGTTTTGAAACATTTCAACTCATCAAAAAAGATATTAAATGCCTTCTCCCCTATTTTAAGCAAGCTAAAAAAAAATATATTGTAGGAGACACCATGCGCCCTGTCGCCATGGGCGGTTATCTCCACGATTGGCAGAGAGCATGGGGATAGAACTGGTAGAGCGGCAAAGCAGGAGAGGAGGATGAGGGGTAGAGAATCGAAAAGAGCTAGAAAGTGATATATTTAGAAACAACTTTCCGTGGCAATGGAGCCAAAGCTAGAGAGCCAAAGCACGCCGTTTCACTGCACAGCTGATAGTTCAACCATAATAATTTCGTGGGTGTAACTTAACCAATTAAAAAGTATATAAAATAGTTCCGTTTAGCTTGGATTTTTAAAATGTTAGCATAAAATTAGTCAGGATGTACCTAACTTACAGCATTTCCTTTTTAGCTCTTGCGTTTTCTTGGTTTAAGTTTGCCATAGGTTTTCTAGTTCCCTGCAAAACAAAGATGGCGAATTAATCATGTGCATCTTGGGCATCATCGGTGTTGTGTATTGTCGGTACATACACTCTGTGAGCTCGCCCTTTGTTTGCCGTGTAGGATTTTTACGGAGTTCGGCAACCAAGAAATGTCAAAACCAACTGAGCACGTGGTGTGCAACATGTACAAGTGGGACAGTGAGAATCGGGACTCCCAGATGTTTCCGTATACCGGTTGATTAGCGAGCAGGGTGGGGATAATGCCCTGGACCTCTGGTTCCTGCAGCGCAATCTTTCGCTACACGTGTTTTGAGCTGTGGTGCGCCACCGACCCCCCCCCCCCCCCCCCCAGAGCCAGCTGTAACTGAATACAATCCATATGAAATCTGACTTTGCGCCGTGGTGTGTGCGTGCTTCTAATTTGGTAAACCACGCCCGTGCGATGATTGTTTAGCACCAGAAGACGTATGAATGACCTCAAAACACTGCAGTGCTGATGAAATTCATTAATGTTGCAATTTGGGCCAGTTGATTCATGATCGTGACAAGCGCCGAAAAAATAGACAGGGTCAAGAAGTTGACGTAAAAACCGGCGCACTCACAACCAACATTTATTAAAAAAACAATCTCTTAAATAGCCGTGAAAAACGTCAGTCATGACTACAACCAGTGTAGCCCTCTATCGAGAAATTCCTATTCTTTTGCCGATAAGGTTATGGATGTGTCGGCTGTACATTTCGTGCCTTTGGCTTACATCTCAAACGCCTCGTGTAGCTTTCTAGATACTTTATCTGGGGATCTGGCCAAAAATTTGGTGTCATCAAATGACGGGAGCAAGGGCAGCGGCAGCAGTGCATGGCCGCTGCAGCCACTAACTTTGCCCTTGCAAAAGACAAATGCAAAACAAAACACCACAAAAAATGCACAGAATGCACGACCGGTGTTGTGTACGCAATCCCAATGACATACGGTTCTGTATACATTGGTCAGACAGGTTTATGTTTTAACGATTGCGCCCGCGAACATGACACGGCAACACGAGCAACCCCCATCAGGAGATCTGGCAAGGCACTGCGACCACTGCCTTTGCTCCCAGTCATTTGACGACACAAAATATTTGACCAGAACCCCAGATAAAGTATCCAGAGAGCTACACGAGGCGTTTGAGATTAAAGCCAAAGGCACGAGGTGTACAAGTGACAGATCCATAACCTTACCAGCAAAAGAATATGAATTTCTTAATAGAGGGCTACACCGGTTGTAGTAATGACTGACGTTTTTCACGGCTATATCAGAGATTGTATTTTCATTAAATGTTAGTTGCGAGTTCGCCAGTGTTTACGTCAACTTCTTGTCCCTGTCTATTCTTTCGGCGCTTGTCTACGATGATGAAATTTGTAGCTGCCTCAGTTGCAAGACAACTAAAATTCTAGGAAATTGACCATGGTAAAATATCCCTTCTAAGCCTGACTGAGTGCTTCCGTCAAAGTGTTGGCTTACGTCCAAAAACATGGAACGTTGGCAGGTACCTAGAAGGTGAGCAACCAATGTGGCTTTTATCTGATTCTGGAGTCGCTTTTGTCTTTCAGTGCGTTTACCTGTGTACTTGCGTTTCTTGTTTTTTCTTGGTACATATGCACGGGTGTATTTCTACCTTACCCAGACTATATACGTCCCCCCCCCCCCCCCCACAATAATGCCTTCGGGCACTGCAGGGTGACCCAAAAATGAAGAGATGTGAATGTGCCTGCATGCTCGGCAATCCCAATTCAACTCCCTGAACTGCGATCCCCGTACAAAAAAGATGCACTCTAGCAACTGCGTGGTTGACACGCCAAAACTTAAACTGAAACCGAAACCAAAAGAAGTTCAGAACTATGTGGTGCGCTAACACAGAGCCATTAGCACTGCCTGCCTCCCCCCTTCCCTAGCTTTCTTTTTATTGCCACAGAAAGTTGTGCCCAAGAAGAGACAAGTTGCTCTTTTGTTCTAACTCAGAAGAGTAAGTTGAAGGCTGTAGTAACAAACACAAGCCAATGCTAATCGAGCACTTTTTAGGATGCTTCTTTGTAAAGAAAGAAGAAAACAAAACATTCACACCTTGTTTTTTTGTGTTTGCGCAATTAACTAGCTCCGCAAATGGCAGCTATTCGTAATTCCGTCGTCAGACCAAGCAAGCTACCACCTGATCATGGACACCTACCACCTATCGTACCTACGAAGTGCCCATCCCCCAGCTCTCCATGATGATCTCCAATTTAGAGCGGGCATTTATTCGGTATTTTACAGTGTGTAATGTTGTTTGTTTAGAAAAACAGTGTCAGATAAATCCAGTAGGGCCCTACGGAAGCAGTGCATGGGCCCTGTTTCACCTTTTACAAAGCATCCTGTCTCGAATGGCAGTAGAGAAACGGGTAAGGCTCGTACGCCTGCAGTCCCTTGCCGAGTTGATAGCTGCTATCCGGACTGGTAGTTCATCGGCAGCTTCTAGTCACCTGCAGTTTTTTCGTCATCATACAGACTTTCTGCGACAACATTAATAAGACTCCGACTGACATTCTGGAACAAAGAAACCAGAACTTGCTGCACAGATCAACAAAAGAACAAGTGCCACATGACACTTCTCTTGTCGTCGACAGTGCAAAGACCATGATGACACCACCATTAAACTCAACCAAATAGGAAAAATGAACTTCTGCATGAAGTAATTGTATTAACAAAAGTGTGCATGCGGAGCTTAGATACCTTCTAGTACCTTAAACAATCCCGGGAACTTCAAAACAAATTAAACACCACCTAGAAATAGCACAGCTCGCTTGATAGGCACATGCACAGAAATCAAGAAGCCGTTTTACGTGTTCTGTAGTGCTGGGATACAAATTAAGAATCAACACCGGAGATGTCAAAATACTTTAAGGTAGTACAATGCGCAACTTTATCCTAAAGCTACTATTGATTACATGCACCCAAGAGGAACTGACTATGACGAAGTTGAACAAAACAGGGTTTTAAGTTGCTTACCACTAACATTGCTGCTCAGCACGGTCATAAGCTGTCACAAGAGGCTTAAAGACTGGTTTTGTCGGACTCAGTCCTAGCCGATATTAACAGTGTGGACCAGCCTTTAGACTAAAATTGTACCCAGCATTGGGTTTTCGACATGGTTCCAAAAATGTTTTAAGAGACTCCCTTCAACTTTAACGGAACTTCAAGTATGTAAAAGCTGAAGTAGGGAGCCTTCACGTTCAAAGCTGGATCTCCTTGATTTGAATTTGTCTTCACTGTACAAGCAAAAGCGCCTGGCAGGTGTGCGATTTTCCACTGCAACCTTCGTACCACTAGACATTCTATATTAGATCAGAGCATTTTAATCAAATCATTTAATATCTTTCCTCGGCCATGTAAACTACGTGTGCACCCCCGGGTTCTAGAAGTCACGAATATGACCGGGGTAAATTAAAGCGCCACTAACTCAGGCAATAATAATCTTTATTAGCCACAGTAGTTTAAGTACTCTGGGTGGCTCGCAAGGCTAGGCATATATGCAGGGGCACGTAAGGGAGAAAACAACGGAAACGACGAGCTTATCAGGGTCCTGTCAACACTTTTAAGCAACTCTAGGCCTGCGCGCCTCAACACCGACGAATCGCACGGCAGGCCGGCGCGGAGCAAACGCCGTACGCGAGCGCTACGACGCCCAGCTATGAGTGTGTTCTAACAACCCGCTGCAACCCGCTAAACGCCAGCACCCAAACCGCGCTATCCCGCTGGGCGCGGCGCAAAAAGCCTGTGCGCACTGATCGATAGATACGCTGTCGCTAGCGTGAGAAAGGACGAGACGACACGACAA
Source organism: Ixodes persulcatus (assembly GCA_013358835.2). Classification (NCBI taxonomy): domain Eukaryota; kingdom Metazoa; phylum Arthropoda; class Arachnida; order Ixodida; family Ixodidae; genus Ixodes; species Ixodes persulcatus. The sequence continues at coordinate 15,987 of JABSTQ010004618.1, forward strand.
AGTTAAAACCATCCAATTCTTCACGCGTGTCGCCGTCCCGAACACATCCAAGATCAGTATCTAAGCGTTTGACAGCACAGACGTGGCCGACAGCAACGCGAACTTGCGAAACAATCTGATCAGCGTCCCTGCAGTGCTCCGGTATCGCAGAACATTCACGGGATTCTCAAGATAGCGGCTAGCATTTACGCAAGGTTTCAACGAACAGCCTCGACAAGTGATAGCGATCGTTTGCCTAAAGCCAGCCAAACTTCCTCAGAACTGCGCCGCGACACCGCCTCGGGCCAGCGACACGAAATCGCGGAGACCGCTTAAGCGTCGAAAAAAGTTAAATATAATACGAATTACGGTGGCAACGTGAGCTATGGTGTTCGGAAGATCATCCAGCATATATAGATACTCTTCGGGAATGCGTTATGAATATGAAATTGGGAAAACTTACCTGAAGTATGACTTCACCAACGCACGTTGAGACATGCCTTTGTCAGCACGGACCAACGTTACTAGAACCACTCAGTTGGGAAACTGCCATAGAGCCTGCCTTAAAAAAGTGGCTCCGATCCGTACTCGAGAACCGAGCTAATGGCGATCGCAACGCCGCCATTTCTCCCGCAGCGTCTACTCCGGGAACTGCACGGCTGCACGTATTGGTTAGGTCGAGTCGGGCAAGGGCCGGTGGCGCCATCTCGCAGGGCCATCACGCAGTAGCTACGTAAAGCCAACTTTCGTGTTTCAACTCGCCGCTAAAGGGTGGCGCTGTTATTGTATTTAGCTCGGTCTCGGTGGACGCCAGCGGCCCACGTTTCGAGGGTGAGAAGATTCCGGAAGCTGCTTGTGGCTTTGGATTCTAACGAAGCAAAGGATTGAAATACGACTAGCCATAAATATGAGTTTTGAAACGGGGGCTGGTCTCAGATGATTGACGATAAGTATGCCTGTCGGGTATATATGTGTGTACTTTTCAAATGAACTTTAGTTGAGAGTGCGCCCTGTCCTCCTGTCTTTCTCTCTGTTCGTGTATTTTCGGCGCTTTTTCACCGTACATATAGTTTCGGTTTCGACCCAACGTGGCCATTAATGGAGTTATCGTGTTCTCAACGCAGTTTGAAGTCAATTTTTGGGGCGAGCAGACATAACGTCCCAGCTTCTTCTCCTGTTATACGTTCCATGACAACCTTTGTTTGCTGATTGAAATCTACAGGGTGATAGAAGGAGACGGCAGGCTCTTTAAATCGACCGGAAAACTCGGTTTCTTAACCTATCGCGGTACGACTTTGTGCAGCGTTGCCCACAGATGGTGCATTCTTTTTGTAAAATTTTGTAAAACGTTGAAGATTGGCTACAACATTACGAACGAGTGGTCCGCCATAATCGATGGACACCGGAGCAGTGCCTTCAGAACGTCTACTTCGCTCTGGAATGCACGGCACGCACCTGGTTCGAGAACCACGAAGCGTCAATTTTGTCGTGGGAAGAATTCCAGGCCGAGCTACGACGCACCTTTGCCAACCAGCACCGACGACAGCGTGCCGAAGAACTCCTGCGAGCAAGAACCCAAGGGCCAACCGAGAGCGTCACAAGCTTCTTCGAAGACGTTCTCTACCTGATGAATCGCGCCGACCCAGCCACTCCCGAAGAAACAAAGCTGCGAGTCTTGATGCGCGGCGTGAAGGAAAACGTCTTCGGTGGCCTAGTGCGGAGCCCGCCTACCACCGTTGAAGGTTTCATCACTGAGGCCACCAACGTTGAACGTGCCCTTCAAGCACGGGCCTCACACTAAACGAGACTTCCCGGCATCGCTGCCTTTTTGTCTCCCGGCTGCAACACCACGGACATCCGCGAGATAATCTGGGACGTCGTCCTGGAGGAGATCAAGAAGCTTCTACCTGCCGCCGCAAGCCCAGCTTCGCCCTCAATCGCCGAGATTGTCAGGGAAGAAGTCCAGCAAGCGCTGCATCCAGAGGCTCTCGTCAGCACCGCTCCGGAACCGTCGGCGCTGAGTTACGCAGCAGTGGCCCGACGGCCACCGCCTCCTCCTCGCACCTACGTCGCGCAGCCCCGACGTCAGTCTCCTGCGCCGCAGCACGACCGACGCCACGACGACCACGTCCAGTACGCCTGCCAGGAGCCTCGCCTACCCCGGAAGACCGACGTTTGGCGAACGCCCGACCGACGCCCACTGTGCTACCACTGCGGGGAAGCCGACCATATCTACCGCCGCTGCCCCTACCGGCAAATAGGGCTGCGTGGCTTCCATCCGAGCGATCCACGTCCACGCTACGGTGAACGACCACGGGAGATCGAAGAATACCTCCGACGACCTCAGTCTCCTTCGCCTGCAGCTCGCCGCGTGTCCCGGTCGCCGTCGCCATGACGTCCCGCTTCACCGGTGCACCGACCCCGACGTGAAAGCTTGTCGCCCCTCGCTTTTTGCCGGGGAAACTAGGCGCGGCAACCCCTGGAGGTGGAGTAGCCGAAGATGACCGACACCAAGATCCTCCACAAACGTCGCAGGGTTCCACTCAAGCACCACCACAGACCGAAGCGACGCTCCTGCAACGGTGAAGAATAACCTAAACGTTGTTATCGACGGCCACGACACGTCGGCTCTCATCGACACTGGAGCAGACTACTCCGTCCTGAGTGGCTCTTCCAACGCCTTCGGAAAGTGACGACGCCGTGGGATGGCCCGCAGATACGGACCGCCGGTGGGCACCTCATCACTCCAGTCGGGATTTGCACTGCTCGCGTCGAGATCCACGGTGAGACGTGCCCTGTCAAGTTCGCCGTTCTGCAAGACGTTCGAGGGACATTATCCTCGGAATGGACTACCTTTGCGAGTATGGCGCCGTCATCGATCTCGAAGAAAACCGGCTGACACTACGAAAACCTGCTCCGCCACAGGAGGAACCCAACGCGACGGCATCCGCGGTCCGAGTCCTCGCAAATCACGTAAACTTAGCGCCGCGGTCGAGCGTTTTCGTACCCGTCGGGACCGATGAGGCTTTCTGTGGCGACGTTCTACTCGAGGAAAGCCTCCAGTTGCTTCTAGGAAGAGGGATCGGCGTCGCAAGAGGCATCACGGAGCTCCAAGACCGACACACTGTTGCACTCGTAACAAACTTCCGACAGGAGGCGCAGCACCTTACGAAAGGCACCGCCGTGGGTCACACCGAGGAACTCGCGGACTCGGCCGCAATCGCCGGAATAGTAGAAGACCCCTCTTTGTGGCCACACAAGACAACGCCGCGTTCGCAGTTCGACATCGATCCAGTCCTGCCTACCCCACAACGACGACAACTCAGTGACCTTCTCGCCGAGTTCAGTGAGTTCTTCTCCACGTCGTCAAAGGTGCGCCAAACGACGGTTGCGAAACATGGAATTATTACTGATGACGACGCACTTCCCGTTCATCGGTCGCCGTATCGTGTCTCTGTAAAAGAGAGAGAAGTCATCCAGAAAAAGGTCCAAGAAATGCTCGACGACGACATCGTTCAGCCCTCAAACAGTCCGTGGGCTTCACCGGTAGTCCTGGTGTAAAAGAAAGACGGGACTCTTCGGTTCTGCGTGGACTATTGTCGACTAAACGCCGTAACAAAAAAGGATGTCTACCCGTTGCCACGCATCGACGACACTCTGGACCGGCTGCGCCACGCCCGATACTTTTCTTTGATGGACCTGAAGAGTGGGTACTGGCCATACATGGGTAAATTACTTTCAAAATGTAATTTAATTACAATTGCAATTACTTTGCTTCAGAAGTAGTTTAACTACAATTCCAATTACTACTACGTGAAAAATAATTAATTACAATTACAAATTACTTTTAAAAAGTAATGGAATTACTTTAAAATTACTTATTTCTGAGAGCGACCCTACTTGGGCTATATAACTTTAAGCGAATTGTGTAGAATGCGACGCATTTGTTCAATCCTTGCCCCAATGTTTGAGGAGGCTTAAGCATCGCTGCATAAATGCCACGTATTGTACTTTCCTTTTATGAATTTTGTTTAATTCATGATAGAACTCGACAGTTTGGGGAAATGACGTACTACGTTCTCATATTTTTAATAAATAATATTAAATTAGTTCCTATGCTGGAAGACGCCAGACCGCTAAAGAATATATATGGATGACAGACTTTTGTTAGCCCGGCAAATAAAAATGCTACAATTAGTGATATATGAATATTTTACAAGTATGAACATAAAACTAAAATCCACACGCGCTAGTACGACCGAATTCACCTATAAACATCATGGTACTGTAACTTATTTACATTGAGTTGAAATTATAATGGCTCTGAAATATATAAGAACCGACTAGGGGCTTCCAAATCATTGGTGACAAGATTCACAGGTGCGAGGTCAGTCTCCAAAATGCTTATGCAAAACATATCCGAAGCAAAACCAACAGGAAATAAACTTGACAATACTACAAAGATACAAATATGCGAGAGTACTGGAAAAAAGACGTAACAAACTGGCAAAAAAAAAAAAAAACTTCATAGACAATTAAACTTTTCATGCTCGGCTGAAAGCTAAAGCTCATTTTGTTTTCTTTCAATATTTTGGCATGTTTATGCTATTGCTCTCTGCTCGCTCCGCAGACGGCACCACATAGCGCCATTGCAGTAGACTCCAAAAAGGATTGTCTCTCAGCCCGCAGTGTAAGCAACAAAACCACAAACAACGCAATACTATTTTTGTTGTTCATGTATGTGCGTGCGTGTCTATGTGTGCGAGTTTGTCATCGAGCGCTAGGCTGCTTGTGCGAGCGCTGAGGCTTTCAGAGAGGTTCCGTCGGCTCCACAAAGTCTTGCGAAAGTAATTGTAACTGTGCCTGAAATTTTGCAATTACTGATGCTAGAAAGTAATTAAATTACAATTACAATTCCTTTTAGCAGAAAGTAATAACCAAAATTACAAATTACCAAGAAAAGTAATTAAATTACAGTAATTCAATTACTGTAATTGAATTACTACCCAAGTATGGTACTGGCAGATCGAGGTCGACGAACGGGATCGTGAGAAGACTGCCTTCGTCACGCCGGACGGACTGTACGAATTTAAAGTGATGCCGTTCCGACTGTGCACAGCACCGGTGACGTTCTTTCCGGCTTGAAATAGCAAAGCTGCCTCGTCTATCTCGACGACGTCGTGGTATTTGCAAGCGACTTCGACGAGCACCTGAGACGTTTGCGAGCCGTGCTACAGGCTATCCAAAATGCTGGACTGACACTAAAGCCGTCAAAATGTCGGTTAGCTTACGGCGAGCTCAAATTCCTGGGTCATGTTGTGAGTGCTCAGGGTGTAAGCCCTGATCCTGCAAAGACATCCGCTGTTGCCCAATTTCCGAAGCCATCAGACAAGAAAGCCGTCAGAAGATTTCTTGGGCTGTGCGCTTACTACAGACGTTTCGTTTGCGATTTTGCCAAGATTTCTGCACCGCAAACGCAGCTGACGAAGGACGACGTGAACTTCTAGTGGGGGGAGGAGGAAGAGCAAGCGTTCAACGAACTGAAGGAAAGACTCCAATAACCCCCTATCCTCGGACAGTTCGATCCATCAGCGGAAACGGAAGTTCACACGGACACCAGCAACGACGGACTCGGCGCGGTACTCGTCCAAAGACAAGACGGAGCAGAGAGGGTGATCGCTTACGCAAGTCGGGCACTGTCCAAGGCAGAGAAAAATTACTCAACGACCGACAAGGAACGTTTTGCTGTCATCTGGGCGTTAACCAAGTTCCGCCCGTACCTGTACGAAATCCCGTTCTGCGTTGTCACGGACCACCACGCCCTCTGTTGGCTCGCCAACCTCAAGGACCCGTCAGGACGCCTCGTTCGTGGAGCCTTCGACTGCAAGAATTCGACGTAACCATTGTGCATAAGTCTGGCCGCAAGCATAACGACACCGACTGTATGTCTAGGGCTCCAGTCGAATCTCCTTCTGAAAGCACTGACGACGACGATGACGCCCGTTTTCTCGGCGCAGTTACAGATACCAACATGGGAGCACTTCAACGAGACGACCCGGAGCTTTGCCCTGTGATTGACCACCTCGAAGGTCAAGGAAGTTCAGTTCCGCGAGTCTTGGCCCGAGACTTGTCAAGCTTCATTCTGCGACGAGGCGTGCTCTTCAAGAAGAACTTCGGAACGAGCAACCCTGCCTGGCTGCTGGTTGTTCCGGCCAGCCTACGAGAAGAAATCTTTCAAGCATGCCACGATGACCCGACGGCTGGACCCCTTGGCTACAGCAGGACGCTCGCCCGGATTCGTGACAAGTATTACTGGCCGAGACTCCCGAAAACAGTCCATCTGTACACACGCTCGTGCCATGAGTGCCGACATAAGAGGCCTCCGACGAAGCCAGCAGGTCACCTGCAGCCGATACCTGCCCCGACTACGCCCTTCCAGCCGGTCGGAATGGATTTACTTGGACCTTTTCAAACATCGACGCAAGAATATCGCTGGATTATCGTTGCGACCGATTATCTGACACGATACGCCGAGGAGAAAGCCCTGCCATCGGGAACAGCGCTGGAAGTCACCAAGCTTTTTGTCGAGTCCATCCTCCTTCGACACGGCGCACCTGAAGTGTTGATCACAGATCGAGGATCATGTTTCACGGCACACCTGACTCAAGACGTTGTACGGCTCAGTCACACCAACCATCGACGAACCACCGCTTATCAACCGCAGACCAACGGACTAACGGAGCGGCTCAACAAGACGATCGCTGACATGATCTCTGTGTACGTCGACGTGGAGCACAAGACGTGGGACGAGGTGTTGCCGTACGTAACGTTTGCATACAACACAGCGGTTCAAGAAACCACGGGAGTGACGCCGTTTCAACTGGTACACGGCCGGGCGGTTACCACGATGCTCGACGCCATGCTGCCTCACGTGCCAACCGATGATGGCAACGAAGACGCTCAACTGATCTCCCAGCGCGCGGAGGAAGCTCGTCAACTGGCAAGAATCAAGATTCAAGACCAACAGCGAGTTGACGCACGCCGGTATAACCTTCGTCGCCGGGACGTCCACTTTCAACCCGGAGACCGGGTATGGGTTTGGACACCGATACGGCGCCGCGGTCTCAGCGAGAAGCTTCTGAAACGCTATTTCGGACCCTACAAGATCATCCGACGCCTCGGCGATCTGAACTACGAAGTCCGTCCCGACGGAACGCGCCCATCTGCAAGACGTCAGCCGCGACCCGAGGTGGTGCACGTCGTCCGGCTGAAGCTCTTTTACGAACGATAGAACTTTCCACTCTGGAGGACGAGTGAACTATGAACTGCGGCTTGCGATTCTGCTGTCCTTTTGTTTTGGGTTTGTTTTTGTTTTGTTTTCGCTTTTTGCTGCATCGGGACGATGCACTTTTTTAAAGGGGGGAATAATGCCGGGAGCGCAGCTGACCGAGTAGGCAGCGCGCCCGTTGCCTAACGGTTATCGCGCTTGCCTTCTACGCAGAAGGCCAGGGTTCAATTCCTGGCCGCGGTTACACATTTTTGTGGACGCTGTAATGTAATGTTCTGGAAAATTCGAGAACCGTCTTGCTGATTTGAGGTTAGAATGTTCTACGCGCCGAACCTGCTACGCCGAATTCTCCAGAAGATCGCACGTGTACTAAAGGGGCTCCGCGTGGCAACCAGGAGTCAGATTTCGCCCCAGCGCTCGACTCTGCTGTCTCGCCGACTTCGACGCTCGCGACGCTTTGTTATAGTTTTCTATCCCTTTTTTTGTTTTTGGCACAAGTTCGCCACATTAAACGTTTATTTCTTCCTGTTTATTTATTGTTATGTCGGTCACTACCCGTGACAGTATGCTCGTTCGTTTGCGGCAGTTGGCGTCACGACCGCTTGCGCCATCTCTTGTCTCCCGTGCGAAACGGCGCCGTGTTGTTTGCTGACCGGTGGCGTCGCTGCGTTTCCATAGGAGCTAAGCCTTTTTCTTTCTTTACTTTTTCCTCAGGTAAGTTCGCTCTTTGCAAATTTTACAAAAAAATGCACCATCTGTTGGCAACGCAGCACAAAGTCGTAGCGCGATAGGTTAAGAAACCGAATTGTCCGGTCCATTTAAAGAGCCTGGCGTCTCCTTGTATCACCCAGTACATCAACTTATGAGCAAAAAAAAAAAACACAAACAGGGTGTTCCACATCTTAATTTGAGTAATTTTTTCTTTTATTTTTGAGGACATGTAATTGCTTAATTAATCATTGGATATTTGTTTTAAGTTTTTATTTTTACTTAAAAGTTATTATTATTATTTTTATTGGTCTGAAACTTTAGTCGTGTTGCACGGCTCAGTAAAAGCGGGTTGTTTTGAGATTTTCAAGATCCCGTAAGGCCGACAATACACCAGTGACGTAGGTAGAGGGGAGGCGGGGAAGCTTTCAGGGGGGAGCCCTCTTCCTCCTGTCTCTTTCTCCTCCTCGTCCCTCCTCCTCCTCCTCCATCCTCCTGCCCTCCTCCCCTCCTCCCTCCTGCTTGGTGCATTATGGGAGATGTCCCATAATCCAACGCACGCGTCACCGCGGTGCATTGTGGCACGTTTCCCATAATGCATCGCGAGGTTACGCCAACGGCGACGCGTCACGTTGACGCTTTACGGCTACCATTACGGTCGCCGTACGCGTCGCGTAACGCGTCGGCGTAACGCTTTTTCGTGACGATTCGGCGTCGCGTAACGCGGCGGAGTAACGCTTTTTTCGTGGCGCCTCGGCGTCGCGTCACGCGTCTGCGTAACGCTTTACTGTTACGCCGATGGTGACGCCGCTCAAGCCGGAAATGGGCGGCTAAGCGCTGCGTTGTAAGATGAAAGAAACATCAATCAATTAAGGTTTTAAAGTCTGATGGTTAAGGTTTTATAGGCAAAAATGCTTCTGTGTCTTAATATTTATAGAACGTGGAAGCATCCCGACGATGTTGCCGCGATTTGGCTGGTGCAGTGCCGTCCTTCTGTGTTGCAAAACAGAGCCCGAGATACCGTTTAGATATACCGAGGACAGAACTTCATATATTTTCAGAAATATCGTTTAGAAGCTGGCTGCAGAAACGGCAAATGTTGCCGTCATGTAGCCGTCATGTGGCCGGCATGCAGCAATATATTTGGAAGCTGGCAGAAATGGTAAATGTTGCCGTCATGTAGCCGTCGTGTAGCCGGGATGCAGCAATATCTTTTGGAAGCCGGCAGAAACGGCCAATGTTGCCGTCATGTAGCCGGGATGCCGCGATATTGTGTGAACGCTGGCAGAAACGGCAAATGTTGCCGTCATGTAGCCAGTTCAGTGCCAACATCATGAATGCTGGCTCAAGACTGGTCAAGCTGGGCACATATGGGGCCACCTTAACCATGCTGAGACCAATGTTGGCACAATATCTTGTGCTGCCTGGGTCGTGGTTGTGCTGCCTATCGTCGCTGATACAACTAACCTGCTTGTCGGCGCTGACATCATCGACCCGCCGATTCCAGTATGCGATTGGGCTGTCCTTTTGGTACGTCACAGAAAAACACCTATGAAAGAAGACGGCCCTGAGAAGAATCTTCATACGCACTCATCAGCTTTAGAGTCCATGCTTCCTCTAGGAAGCTAAAATCGTCTTCCAAAACTTGCAGTTTAGTGCTGGTTGATTTTGAGCTATCACTTAGGCATTTTTCTTGAGGATGCTGCTGCTGAAAATGTGGGTCTCTGCTCACTCCTCATTTGAATGGCGAATGCGACTATATCAATCCCCAAACTCTGCTTGTCATGTAACGAACCACTGCCGACAGAAGTTACAAAGTTCTTAACATGCTCTGACTGCAGATATGGCTTTTACACTGGGTCATGCTTGTGCGAAAGTAATTCTAAGTGCGTACACTGCGCTGGAAAGCAGAAGCCGAAGCAGGATCCTCAACTTGTAATTGAGCTAGCTCCTATTAACCAAAAACAGGCCGAACTTGTGATGTAATTACTAAAGTGGATTCACTAATGTCCGTCAATGGATCTGTTGATCAGACCAAAGCGTCACCTAAGCTGATATCAAGTCAGGACAACGAAACTCTAATGAAAATGGACCACCAATCAAAAGCAATAACTGCCGTTAAAAAATGCGTGGAGGAATCCGAGGAAAACAAGAATGATGATGAGATTTGCAATTACTAAAGAAAATAAACAGTCTAGAACAGTACACAAGGCGACAGATCATGAAAATTCATGAAATATTCTTAAGTTCCAATAAGAACATTCTGAGTAAGCTGAATGACATTGCGAATAAGCTAGAATTTCCAGAAGTAACATTGAAAGATGTGGAGGGACTTTATCGGCTTCCAGCAGAAAAATGCTGAAGCTCCCGCTGTACTAGTCTGTCTTGTCTCACGAGCAACCCACGTTCTATGCCTTGCAGAAAGGAAATATCTAAAAAATGTACAATCTGAAAAAGCAGGGAGACCGTATAGTCAAGATGGAATGTGAAGCCGACTTTGATAAGATCGTGTGAACAGCCTACGGGCTGCGAGGTGTGCCTTTGTTTTTATCTGAACTTGGATGATCTAAGCTCAATTTACTTATCACTATCGGCCACTGTTTGCTTTTCTTGAAAAAATATGTTTTCATTTATTTATTTAAATGCTACGAGTTTTGGCAATAAGCACGTTGTGAATTGTATGTTCCTTAACTATTTATTTGATAACTTGGCGTTTCGTAAAACCTGTTCTTTATGCAGAAATGACGCTGTGAGACTCTCGAGATATAAACGTAAGAGAATATACCAGTCATACAACTAGAGTGGGAAGTCGCTCTTTCTTTTTTGTTAAATTAGTTTATGAAGCTTTGTTTGAATGAGTTTCTTGG
>JABSTQ010004619.1:0-36492 GCA_013358835.2 Ixodes persulcatus
TTCATTGTAAGTGGTTTGCACTGTAATATTAAACTGGCTTACATGTGACATCTAGCCCCAATGCGATCTTAGTGCACAGACATTGTGGACTTCAGCTTTGTCAGTAGGACCAATACTTGGCCCTTTTTTTTTGCTTTTTTAAACTATTATCTCTAAAAATCAAGGCAACTGACTAATTGAAAAAATAATTATTAAAGGGCGGTGATCAAACATGTTAAAAGGTTTAATCTATGCCCACTGTCACAGGCTCGTCCGGGGTTGGTAAGAAAAGGGTCGGGAGACAGAGAGTTAAAAAAAAGCAGAGCATATATTTTCACACACAACAGAAATATCAGAATAGAGAAAAAAAAGGCATAATAAGACTACTAGCAAAGTCATAAGAAAGAAATACGCAGTTCCAACTACGGGGCTAACGTCCTAGAGATTCACCGGCATATGTCGTGGCGAGGCTCGGTTCCTGGCTTCTGTAGACGCTCAGTCCAGGGACGGTGTTGAGGTGGCGTAGATGCTCAGTCCAGGGACGGTGTTGAGGTGGCGTAGATGCTCATACCTCCGCTGTTCCATCCACACCGTGCGTAGCGGTGGGTTCTGGCTCAAGTCGTCGATACCGGGATGCAGCCGGCAAGATCCTTCCAGCCTCTGCCGAACGTCACGGCTCGTGCCACGTCTCGGCTCGTGCTCTTCACGCCCTTTTTCGCACCCGTCACTTCGTCCTTCACGTTCTTCCTTCCAAAGAACCATGACACCCCCCAACTTCAAGAAGTTTATAGCGTAAAACTTTTCTTTCTTGATGCCTGGTACTTCCGAGAACTCCATCCTGACGTCACCGAGCACAAGCCACCCCCACAATCCTCCTACACGACACTTTCACGACACGACCTTCTCGATGACCTTGCCACGACGTCCGGTTGCACCACACCACTCTTGGCCGGAGGGACCGATCTCCATCCACATTCAAATCGAGGATTTCTTCTGTGAGAACTCACTGTAGTCACACACGTATGCACAACCTGTTTGACCCGTCTTTTTTCTTTGTCATTACCACTGGCGCGTTGTATGATGAGGTACATCGCTTAATCACGACCAGCCCCAACATCTCGTCGATTTCTTGCTCGACTGTCTCCTGGACCGACAGCGGTAGTGGGTACTGCTTCACATGTATTGGTCGGGACGTGGTCAGTTGAAGGTCACAGGTCAGCAGACTCGTCCTGCCCGGAAGGTTCGAAAATATATCTTTGAAGTCCTCAATCAGCGCTCGCACCTCATCACGCTTTTGGAATTCCAAGTGTTAGTTTATGTTGACGTCTTCACATCCTTGCTGCCTCGTCCAGCTTGGTGTAGGAATTTCCTCTGCATCTTCAAAACTTAGCTCGCTTGCGACTTCATCCTTTTCTTGAGAATCCATTGCCACACCGCAATGTTGTCTACCTTGTTGACTTCCTTCTCTTTCTTCATATCTTTTCAGCATATTGATGTGAAACACCTTCTTCTTGCCTCCTACGTCTAACTCGTAATTCACCTCATTCTTTCTTGCGACTACGGGGAAGGGACCTTTCCATTGCATGATCATCTTGTTTAGATCGGTGGGGAGCAGGATGAGCGCCAGGTCTCCTTGCTTCATATTGCGGTTACAGCTCTTCCTGTCGTAGTATCCCTTATACTTCTCCCTTGCTTCATCCAGGCATGCGTGCGCCAGCTTGCATGTTTCCTCTAGTTTTGTCCTTAACTCTAAGATGTATCCATATGCCGTCTTCATGTCTTCCTTCAGGGCTTCGTTCGACCACACCTCCTTGAGGATGGCCAGTGGTCCTCGTACGCTCCTCCCGTATAGCAGTTCAAATGGCGAGAACCTGAGGCTAGCCTGGGGTACCTCTCTGTAGGCAAAAAGCAAAGCTGGGAGATATCTATCCCAATCCTTTGGTCTTTCTTTGCACATCCTCCTTAGCATCTGCTTGATGGTACCATTAAACCTCTCGACCAGGCCGTTGCTGATGGGGTGATAGGGAGTGGTTAAGAGTTGCTTCATCGATAGAAGCCTGCTCACCTCTCTCATTAGCTCAGAGGTAAAGTTGGTGCCGCGATCGCTAAGGATCTCTGCCGGCACTCCGTACCGCGTGAACATCTGAACCAACGCCTCAGCTACCTGCTGGGACCCAATGCTCTTCAATGCTACTGCGTCAGGATACTTCGTGGCCATGTCAACCATTGTTAGAATGTATCTGTTCCCCGAGCCTGAGATAGGCACAATAGGACCGATGATATCTATCGCGACTCTTTGAAAAGGTGTCTCGATGATTGGCATGCTTACCAGGGAGCCTTGCCCACCTTGCCTTTGGGTAGGGTGCGTTCGCACACGTCACATGACCGAACGTACCTTTTGATCTCACTTTGCATACATGGCCAAAAGAATTCTTCCGCCACCAAGTTGAGGGTGTTCTTCGCCCCCTGGTGTCCGGACATAATGCTGTCATGTGCCATAGTTACAGCAGCGGCCCTGAACCTTTTTGGTAGAACCAGTTGTTCTGATCTTCTGCCGGATGAGTATACGACGCTCCTGTATAGAAGATTGTTCTTCAGCAAAAACTGAATCCTAGTCCTGGAATTGTGTTTCTTCGTTGTTTTCCCTACATCGTTGAAACACTTCGTAAGAGTAGCGTCCTCTTTCTGCTGCTTTCCGAGTTCCTCGGCTGTTGTGTCGGTTACGGACACCTGCGCGACTTTCAGAGGCCGTTCTAGTTTTTCTATTGGTCCTCCAGCTTCTCTTCCCTCGCTCACGGACGCAGCTACGACTGGCTTCTCATCCGGGAGCTCGTCGACGCTCTTGGTTGCTTCCATTGCCCTGCGCCAACCCACGTTGACTCCGATGGCGTTCGAACACGTTTCGCCTCTCTCCTTCGGCTTGTCTAGGCAGTCGCCGAGATTGTCTTCCTTGTTCTTTTCCCATTCTGGGTCAGGGTCATTAGCCTCACGCATTTGCGGTATGTTTCCCAGTATCAAGTCGTATAGGGAGTTACTGACGCATTTCGCCGTTACCTTTCCCGTGTGGTAGGGCGTTTGGATCACAATAACCGCCTCCGGCAGGTACCGAACTGTTCGATCTAATAAAAACACTGGACTCGACTTTCCAGTTAGGTTCTCTTGAGGGACTAGTTCTTTGCGAACAACCACGGTGTTGCAGTCGGTGTCCCTTAACACTGTTATCTTGTGTTATCCCAGTCATCCTTCCACTACCGGCATGTTCTCCGACAGAAATTTCGGGGATCTCCCTATGACCGCGTTCACTACAGGGATTTTGTCCCCATTATTCAGGGTGACGTAGGCATCGTTCGAGCCATCGCAATTATCAGTTGACTCCGTGTACAAGCACGACGCCTGATGTTTCTCGCTCTGCCTTCCTTTGCAGTTCTCTGCCTTGTGACCACTACGGCCGCAATTCCAACATGCAAGTGACCTCATAGCTTGGCCGTTACTTCTGCAGTTTTCTGCCTTGTGCCCAATCTTCCCACAAAGGAAGCAGCGGAGACTCTTTAGGACACCACCCCTTGCGTGTTTATCTTCGTTTCCAGCGTCTTGCCTGTTTGTCGCCTCGTCTCGCTTTTGCTTACCCGTGCTATGCTGCACCTGGGCCTCCAAGAAGAGGTCAGCTTTAGCTGCTACATCATCCAACCTCTGACAGTCGCGCTCTCTCAGGAAGACCGTCAGCTTGCCCGAGCATGTCAACAGAAACTGTTCCACTAGGATATTGTCTCGCAGTGCTTCGAACGTTTTCTCAACTCCCGCTATCTCGAGCCATCTGTCAAAGTAGCCTGCCAGTCGAGCAGCAAATTGTGTCATCGTTTCGCCCTCCTCGGGTTTGGCGTCGCGAAACCTCTCGCGGTATCCTTCCTTAGTGTAACGAAATCGCTGGAACAGCGCCAGCTTGACCTTGGCATAGTCTAGCGCATCTTCAGGTGTCAGTCGGCCGATCACCGTGAGCGCCTCTCCGGTCAAACATAAGCCTAAGGTCGTGGCCCACTGCTCCACTGGCCAACCTAACCCTGTTGCAGTACGCTCAAAGCGCTGCAGATAGGCATCTAGATCGTCCCTTCGTTCATTGAACTGTGGAATCAGTTTGTGGGGACTTCCGTGACTCCCTCGGCCTGACTCTTCCCCACGGCCGCTTTCCGAATTTGCGGTACCTTCACCTCTCCCTTCACGAGCCGCAATCCTCAACTGCAGAACCTCTCGTTCCTTATCCAACTTAGCGCTTTCGGCCGCCAACATTCTTTGAGCCGCCTCACGGTCCTCCCTAGCGATATCACGCTCTTGAGCTCTCTCAGCTCTCCCACGCGCTCTCTCCTCATCAACCCATTCCTTTAACTCGTCCCCCGTATACCCCAATTCCTTAGCTGCCGCGATTATTCTCTCGAGCTCCATAATGATGCACCAGTCTCAAATCTCCATCTCCTCTTCACCTCCCGGAAAAGGCAACAGGGATGTTATGGGCCGCGCTATCCTGGCAGGCTCGCCAAATTGTCACAGGCTCGTCCGGGGTTGGTAAGAAAAGGGTCGGGAGACAGAGAGTTAAAAAAAAGCAGAGCATATATTTTCACACACCACAGAAATATCAGAATAGAGAAAAAAAAGGCGTAATAAGACTACTAGCAAAGTCATAAGAAAGAAATACGCAGTTCCAACTACGGGGCTGACGTCCTAGAGATTCACCGGCATATGTCGTGGCGAGGCTCGGTTCCTGGCTTCTGTAGACGCTCAGTCCAGGGACGGTGTTGAGGTGGCGTAGATGCTCAGTCCAGGGACGGTGTTGAGGTGGCGTAGATGCTCATACCTCCGCTGTTCCATCCACACCGTGCGTAGCGGCGGGTTCTGGTTCAAGTCGTCGATACCGGAACGCAGCCGGCAAGATCCTTCCAGCCTCTGCCGAACGTCGCGGATCGTGCCACGTCGCGGCTCGTGCTCTTCACGCCCTTTTTCGCACCCGTCACTTCGTCCTTCACGTTCTTCCTTCCACAGAACCATGACACCCACCTTTGATATATATATTTTTTAAGATTACCAGAATGCAATCCTAAATTTAAAGTAATGCTAAGCAGTGAGCAATATATATACTTCTAGCTAGTAACTACTGATCCAATTTTCTTTCAGACGCCTTGAGCTACTATGTCCACCAGCATTCGAACACCGAGGCTGCCAACCTGCAAGAGGACCACGCTGTTCTTGTGCTGCAAATGAACAACACCATGAAAAACTTCCTCTCGGATCTGGACTGCACCAAACTGTGAATATGTTTTTTTCTTCTTTTATTCGCTTTTAAAGGAATTTTTTACCTTTACGGTTTGATTTTGTTCCACACACTTAAAGTTTGTTTTTTGTCTAGTCAGATTTTCTTAATCTTTACAGTGTGGTGCCTCGAGCATGTTTAACCAACAGGCGTTGCACCCAGGGTTCGCACAGCTCTTTGAAATCCTTGACTTCATTAAAAGTCGTTTAAGGGCACTTAAATATCCTTGAAAGTTAAACGATCCTTGTATTCCGTGAAAATCCGCCAACTAATGCGTAAATGCTGCATCTTCTAAATGATGAAGCCAATCTTTCCAAGGCGTCCTGTGTCATCGCCATTTTTGCTTTGGGTTGAGTGTGTCAAGGATCGTGTTGGTAAGCATGAGAACACTTTCAATCGAGATTGAAAGTCGAAATGCCGGGAGGAAAGTGTAAGTTCCAGCCTTCTTGGCTGGAACACAGACTATCGCCAGTGGGTGAGACCAGATACGAATGACTCCTTCCGATCGAAGTGCGCTATCCGTCGAAACGCTATCAAAACTCACATAGGCCTGCTCAATATTCCACTGTTAAAGGAGTTAAAGTCCTCTGTACGCCTAGCAAAGCAGAAGTATGCTGCATACTTAGAAGAGCACAAAAAAAAATCAGCCAGATAACTGAAAATTTTGAAGAGAAAAGCAGTTGAAAACTCTGAAGTGCCTGTGCGAGTTGGCGGAATGCTTCTCAGAAGATGCTGAGGCGAAGAATGACTTGACACTTTCGGCCAAGGTCAATAGTTTTCGCCGACCAGCAAAAGAAGAGAAAACAGCTATAGCTGCTGTAGAACCAGAAATTCTTGCCAAAAAGGAGCTTATT
This sequence comes from Ixodes persulcatus, assembly GCA_013358835.2. NCBI lineage: Eukaryota > Metazoa > Arthropoda > Arachnida > Ixodida > Ixodidae > Ixodes > Ixodes persulcatus. The sequence continues at coordinate 6,133 of JABSTQ010004619.1, forward strand.
TCTTAACTCCTGTCAACGAAGGAATAGACCGATCTCACAAGCCAGTTTGACTATGCCACCGCTGCCGCAAGGCATCAAGGGAGCTTTAGTCTTTCTGCACGTGCGACTACCTCGCTGGAGCTCTGCGCGTGTGGAGCATGAGGCGGCACGAGCCGTATTGTGCACTGGCTGCCTGCCTCCAGCGAACTAAAGTTATGGCGGCGTCACGCATGCGCCGAAAGCTTGATGAGATCAGTCTATTTCTTCGAACATTCCTTAAATTTTGTCTTCTAATGCCCTTGAAGTCCTTGAAAAGTCCTTAAACTTTGTACCGAAAATTCTGTACGAACCCTGGTTGCGCCGCACCATAAATGTCTTTGTTGTTCATCCCAGCCAATCCACCGTTGAGAGAGCGTCACGTTTCCATGAGCTCCGCCCAACCAGAATGCAACGTGACACCCTCCCGGCGCTAAATTGGCTGGGATGACTGTAGCCTCCGCTGCGCTCGGACAAAAGGTGAAACAATGTATTATCTTTAAAGTTTTATGTTGCGCCACACACTGAATGTTTTTATTGTCTAGTCAGACTATTTTAGTGTTATAGTATTGCAGTCATATTTTGAACGTGCCCGAAAATTTGAATATGAATAAGGCATGTCAAAGTATTGGTAAATTCAGGTTTGTAATCAATATTCGGAGACGCTAAATGGGGTTTTTTGCTGTTCGCATTTTAGGATAAGGTAAAGCAGGTTATGTGCGAGGTAAAAGTTTCAAAATAACCATGTTTTTTTTAAATTTTCTACACTTTAGAGCATGACCTCAACAAAACAAAGTTATTGAGCCCTGTATTTACCAATCCTTAATATGTTATTTACTCGTGTTAAAATTTTCAGGCACATCCAAAATATTACCGAAATTGTTCAGTTTTTGGCATGGAATGACCCTATACAAAAGCGCTAAAGGATTGTTTAAAGTTTCAATGCAAATAAAATGGTTGTGACAGTTTATGGCCTGTGTTTTCAGTATGGTGAAACTGGATTTACTGAGCATATGATGAAACCAGCCATACTGGTCACACAGGTACACTGACTCTACCGGTTTCACTGGTGAAACCGGTACAACCGGTGTAGCTGTGTGTCCAGTAAGGCCGGTTTTATCATATGCCCAGTAAATCCAGTGTTACCAGTGCATCCAGTATACCCGTGTTCGATATTCCAGTTTGATACTGCTCCAGTATCCCCAGTAAAACTACCAGTATTCCCAGTATATCCGTTTAATACCCCAGTTTGTGACTGGCCCAGTATATCCAGTAAAACTACCCAGTTTGCCCGTCCAATAATCCGGTTTGATACTGGCCCAGTATGCCGAGTATGGAATTTTTTTCAATAGGGTAGTACAACCACTTCCGCTTGGTCGAAAGAAAAAAGAAGCTCTGTCACAGACCAGGTATCTTTGACAAACACAGAAACACCCCCTCCTCATCCCGTAGGACGGGTGTAAGAAAACAGTTGATAACCTGGTAGCGTGTATTTAGACAAACAATCCAGATAGTCTGCAACTATAGTAATTGTAGGCCGAAGTATATTAATGTTTATCACCATTTATACATGTTAGATCCTCACATGAAAGTGAAGACAAAGCTGAGTCAAGCTCAACCAGAAACAGCCGCCTGTTGCAACATTGGGGACGATAAACTGTAAAGAGAACAAGTGATAAGGAAGGAGCGTTTATGCATAGTACAACCACTTCCGTTTAATCGAAAGAAAAAAGAAGCTCTTTTAGACAAAAAATCCAGATAGTCTGCAACTATAGTAATTGTAGGCCGAAGTATATTAATGTTTATCACCATTTATACATGTTAGATCCTCACATGAAAGTGAAGACAAAGCTGAGTCAAGCTCAACCAGAAACAGCCGCCTGTTGCAACATTGGGGACGATAAACTGTAAAGAGAACAAGTGATAAGGAAGGAGCGTTTATGCATAGTACAACCACTTCCGCTTGGTCGAAAGAAAAAAGAAGCTCTGTCACAGACCAGGTATCTTTGACAAACACAGAAACACCCCCTCCTCATCCCGTAGGACGGGTCTAAGAAAACAGTTGATAACCTGGTAGCGTGTATTTAGACAAACAATCCTAACCAATATTACTATCGTCTCAGTCAGTAGAAAAACATAAAAAAGTACAGAAAGGGGACATTAAAGCGAGACAATCATCCCAGTGTTTGCAAATATTCCGAATGTTGACATGGGTAATACGAAACCCATTACTTCTAGAATCTCTGAAAAACTGTTCACTTCCGTAAAGCAAGCACAAGTGTGGAAATCACAATCCATGCCTTAATTAATTATTTAGGGATCCGAAATCGTCTCAGTTTATCCGGCCAAGATCGAGTTCACAGCATATTCTAACAGGAGACGCTTGTTCTAGTCGCTTGGCAAATATCTTTCCGTTTTGGACCCACACAGACTTGAACTTATTTCGCTTTCTCCTCGTACGGGCCCTCCAGAACAACTTTGGGTTCAAGATTTTCGTCGAAGTAGAGCTCAGATAGGGAATTTACTTTGCGCGAGAGTGCGCAGTCTGCCACGTGCCCTCATTCACGTCTGTCGCACCGCCGCAGAAGAAAACCGAACTAAAACCGGGGCGATCTTGTCCTTTTTTACATGGAAGCCTGTGTACAGCAAGAACATGCGAGATCTGGAAAGATGCGATTTCCAGCTTTGCTGCGAGATCACAGACGTATTGTTGGAGATATTCACCAACTGTCTCCTGAATACAATGGACCTCTATATTGCGTAACCGGTTATACTGCTCAGCCTGATTTAGGTCCAGCTGCAGATGGCAGATATGCGCAACATTCTCCGGTGTTGTTTCTCAGCTCGGCCAAATCCGTCTTCAGATCTTTTGTTTCCGTCTTATTTGTAGTCAACTCGGCAAGTAACTCGTCATACTGGCCAGAGGTAAAGTCAACAGAGTTGTTCAACTTATCCACAGTTACTTTTAGTTCTGCGAATGTAGTCTTCAAGGTCAGCAGGTCATCAACCTTCGCTAGAAATGGAAGCAAACTGTCCACCTTGGCTCTAAGAGAGAGCACCTGGTCCACTTTTTTATACATATTAGCAAACTGTGTTGAAATATTTGCATCCTCTGACTGGTGGTAGTACGCATCCGACACTGACGCGGCCCGTCCGCCCCCATGACCCCCCCCCCCCCCCCCTCCAACCCAAGCTCTACACGTTCGACAGCGCCACTGTCTCCTTTTTTTCTTTTTTTATCCCATACCCGAAAGCGTAGCGTCCGCTACCCCTGAACAAGGGTTAGCTAATGGTAAGTAAATGAACATTCTCAACACGTCAGAATGCGACTGTTGTCGGGCATTGACTGCAAGCACGCCAAGCACTCCTTTTCGGATATTACAAGCCGCGCATTCGCAAAGGAAAGAAAAAAGGAATGCTAACAGTTGCAGCCGGTGGCAAAAGTACAGGAATATACGAAAACGTAGCACAGAAATTAACGCTCACCTGTAAAATGAACACAATGCCGTACGCTGTACAACAGATAGCCACCGACTGCGAAGATGGTCGCGCTGCAACGTCCTTTATCTTCTGTCAGAGACCCAGGAGAGCGCCGATCACCACTGAACCTTGAGGTACGCAGTTCAAGCTCAAGCCTCGAGTTGGGGGATTACTATCGATAGGACCAGCCGTGCAGTTCCGTCGAACGTAGATAACGGATGGACGATCTTGACTGCCCGCCGTATTGCAGTTGCTTGGTGGATCGCAGCGTATCAGGAACTGTACAAAGAAGAACACAATGTCATACGCTGTACAACAGTTCGCCACCGACTGCCGATTGTGTTTTCGAGTTCATTGCAGAAGCAAATTCGTGGAAAGTTTATAATGGTTGAGTCTTTGTTGATAAGCCCGACCTACAGCCGTGCTGTTTTAAACATTGTAATTTGTTTTATCCATGTATAGAATTATATGTTTTGCAACTAAATACTCCATCATTTTAACACAGGTGCTTGTTATAAATGTAGGACGCTAAATATTTCTTTAAAAAATTCACACTTTTAAATATCGGTATCACTATTAAAAACTGGTGACGTGAAGACCAACTGACTTCTACCTAAATCGGGTGTCCCTTATGAATCAATATTAGGACCTCTTCTTTTTAACATATACACTAATACAATTGGAAAGTAGCACTTATCCTTGCATGCACTTCAGTACGCCGACGACACTGCTTTGGTTTTGGCTACGAATGACAAATTTGACGCGATATCATCATTTCAGGTGGAGATCTGCAAACTAATGACATGGTAGAAAAAAATATTTGTTAAAGTCAACAAACCTAAAATATTTTCTTCCATAACCCCCGCAAGATATAAAAATGCGCAGTGCCATTGGTCCGGCTTTTATCAATCTGTAAAACCGTAAATGCCTTTCACTACAATATCTGTCATCAAAAAATATCTGGGCGTGGTTTTTGATGAACCTCTACCCTGGAACGCGCGTATAGATTACTTGGCCAAACGTCTTCGAGCAGTGCCTGCCAATCTATACCGCATGCGTTACGCGACTCATATAGCTCTATGATTTGATGTGTATCAGGCATTGCGAGAGTCGGCCTTGCGGTACGGAATAACTATAGGTAGTTCATGCTCTAATTATCGTAAGATAAAATCGAACAATAGTTTACACAGCGTAGCCTGGAATATAAAACGAAATTTCATGAGTTAGGAACCTGTTTAAAATACGGACGCTGCAGCCTTTTTTTCAGTTGCGGCATTGCATATATATGTAATACTATACCGGGTGTTTTTTTTTCTTTAGCTGCCCTAAATTTTTAAAAAAATAATAGCTGCATTAGGGCACTTTTAGTTATGCCATTAGCTTACCCGACTTGGCGCCCACTAGGAACACGGTTTCTTTGTTTAATTAGGTGGCTAATTAAATGAGATCTCTTAATTAACTTTTTAATTATTGCTTTTGGAGTGCCTATTGCATTTACAAAATTGAAGCCCAACCTTCATATGCTCCAACCGCACGCCGAAACAAAAGCAAAGAAAATCCCTGAGCGCGTTACTGACCAAATTCTTTCATTCCCGCATGCTCTTTCAAACCGAAACTAACCAGGACAAGAGCGTCAGTGACGTCGATATCCTCGCCCTCGCTTGGCGTAACAGCAGTGACGTCACCTGTGATGCAGGCACTGCCGTCAGCGCTATATCAATACTTTGCTCTCTCCCTAGTTTTCTACGTGCGATGGCAGCTGTAAACCATGCTGCCCCAGCGTGCATCGTGACACGACCCTGTCTTTTTATTGATATGATAAAAGCTGATCTGAAGGCGTGTGCCAATGGTGCTACGAAGCGACGGACGCTGCGTCACCCGCTGCTCTGTTGAAAAAGACAAAGGTTTGGACCAGTTTCATTGGAAGGGTGAGGGCTACAGATAACGCAGGCGCTATAAAGTGATAGGGCTGTGCATTTCTTTTTCTGACTGTGGCAGGAAACGGATCTGAATGGCGTCGCTCATTGCGACAAGGCTGTCGGTTGAAGAAAAAACGGACATGGTGATTGCATATTTAACTATGCAAAAGAATGCTCGCCACGCTTCGCAACTTTATGCCGCTCAGCACCCAGGCCGTTTTGTTCCTGTCCACACTTCCTTCATACGAGTTATCATCAAGTTTGCATCAAGTGGTACGGTGATGAGTGGGCGAAGACAGAATATGTTCTTAGCCGCTAATTCGAGATTGACGTTCTTGCGTATGTGGCAGCTAAGCCTGAAGCAAGCGTGCGCGAAATTGCCAGCTCTTCTGGGACAACGATCTCTACAGTATGAAAAGTGCTCGTGAAGCATCGCTTGCATTCGTTTCACGTTAGCCTGCACCAAGAGCTCCGTGGCAGTGACTTTGAACGAAGACTGGACTTTTTCGATTGGGCCCTGATTGAAATCGACCTGGACCCTGGATTCCTGAAAAAAGTTATTTGGAGTGATGAGGCTCAATTCTGCAGGAATTCGACGGTGAACCTTCACAATGCCCATTACTGTGCAAGCGTAAATCCTCCTTGGCTCCGTCAGCAGAAACATCAAGAGAGATGGTCCTTTAATATATGGTGTGGAATTTTGAATGACAAAATCATTGGCCCATATTTCTTTGACGGCACACTGAACGGGAGTCTATACACGGAGAGAATCCTTGAGGGAGTAGTGGAAGAGCTTGTTGCCGGTCTGCCTCTCAGAGTGCTGAAGGAGTCGTGGTTTCAACACGACAGCGCTCCAGCGCATTCTTCGTCTCGTCCTCTTCGATTTCTGCACCGAAATTGTCCAGAACAGTTGATTGGACGCAGTGGTCCAGTTCCGTGGCCGGCACAATCACCAGATCTGAGCCCGCTAGAACTTTTTTTTTTTTTTTTTGGAGGGGGGGGGGGGGGTTATGTGAAGAATGAAGTCTACGCCACGGAACCTACCAGCGTGGACAACATGAAACAAAGAATCATCGCCGCCTGTGCCGCAGTTCAGCCTGAAATGTTCGAGCGCGTGTTGTATTTCATGCGGAGCCGACTGATGATGTGCACTTCTGTGAACGGACTTCAATTCGAGCACTGGCTTTGAACGCAACTGTTTCTAACTTTATAAAGTGGGCAGGCGGCGGCAAACGCTACGTGGTTCATATGTATTTTTGCCTGCTTTTCTCAACTAATTAAAATGTTGCCATAGAAAATACTAGTGTCGTGAAAAGTGCTCATTTGGGGCTCTAAGTTCGACGTGAGCGTGTTGGTTAACTTAAATAATACTGAAAGAATGAGCAGACGGACGCACAGAGGCACGAAAGCACGAAAAATGTGATGTTCTGTTCGTCCCTTTGTTTATTCTTTCAGTGTTATTTGGGACTCTAAGTTAGGCAGTAAAACGTAGTTCTCATCAATGCCCTGTATGAGCAAAACTTGAAAAAGAGCCGATGCCGCGTTCACACTGCGTCAGCGCACAGAGCAGACTACCGTCACCTGAGCCATAATGCCGGTGCAATGTTCTTTCATCATATATTAAGAGCCTATAAAACCTTGAACAAAAAAAACAATCCTTTATTACACAGTGCAATAGTTTGATTGCCATAGGGGTCAAAGAGTGATATTATACAATAATGATTATTTTGTTTTTTTAAGAAAAGCTGACTAGCTTAATGCATCGAAAAGCAAGAACTCAGAAGTAAAGCATCGGTGACAAATAACAGGTAGTAGAAGTCTCCAGCACTAAAAAAAAAATGTTTCTTCCAAATAAAACGCAGGAAGCTCGTCTAGCATTGCCGGCCGTTGGTAATGCATGCAACAGCGTTTATCGTACCGATGAAAGCGTCGCGTCGCCCGCGGGTCAACAGGGGGATATGACACAGCGCAGCTGGCGGCGACCTGGAGACGCCAAGATTACACCTGCCGCGGTGAGCAAAACGCTAGGGAGAGAACAACATATCGTGATAGCGCTCGCAGTGATGCCTGCATCACAGGTGACGTCACAGCTGTGACGCCAAGCAAGGACCATGATACTGGCGTCATTGACGCTATTGTCCTGGTTAGTTGCGGTTTGAAAGAGCCTGCGAGAATGAAAGAATTTGGTCAGTAACGCGTGCAGGGATTTTTTTGTGCCTTTGTTTCGGCGTGCGGTTGGAGCATATGAAGGTTGGGCTTCAATTTCCCAACTGAAATAGGCCTTCTAAAAGCAACGCATAAAAAGTTAATTAAGATATATATGTTAATTAGCCGCCTAACTGCAATAAAAACCTTGTTCCTAGTTCGCGCCAAGTCGGGCAGGCTAATGGAAAAACAAAAAGTGTTCTAATGCAGCTCTTCTTTTTTTGAAACTTTGGTGCAGCTAAAAAAAAAAAAAAACACCCGGTATAGCGTTCACATCTAAGCACACACTACGGTTAGAGCTAAGCGCTTGCCGGACAAATTAACTGACAACCATTCATCACCAGGCCCCTCTCTCTGCGCTAGCGTGTGGGCGGGAGCGTGATCACGTGGCGAGAGATGGAAGCACGGCTGATCGAGTGAGCACTCGCCTTTAATTGCACTCTCATCTTAGGGGTGAACGGAGTTACAATAAGAATTATTGTAATAGCACACATAAACAGCCCTTAGACCAGAACATGATCTTAGGAACCGAATGGTTTATTTACCAAAAGTGTTTGCGAATTATGTAAAAATAGTTAGTATTTTTACATATCTTAATATTATATGTTACCTGCTGAACTTATATAGCTGCAGTCGCTTAGACCTATTAAAGGTACCTTAGATCGAGGCGCATGAACTATTTTTTTTTTAATTTCTGACGGGCTAGTTAAATTGTAATGTTGTTCCTATTTGTCATTTTTTGTTTGTTTGTTACAGTAAGAATATAGTATATATTATAGTTGCTTAATTTGTGTTACGGGCAATCAGTGCTGCCAACCATAGAGAATTCCCCCTAGATCTGGGGAGTTTCGTCATAATTTAGGGTCAAAGGGAAATTTGTTCACATCTAGGGATCGTTTTCTAATGGGTTTCAGGGGGCTTTACAGACAGGTTCCTTCCCCTTTTCCCCTTCGTGCCGGCAGAGCGCAGCGGGAAGAAGGCCAATGATTGCATATTGTCGGGGCCAGAGCTAATCTCAGTGGTAACAATAGCGATTTTGGGGAGCCACACAAGGCCAAAGTATCAAAGTTTAATTATGTAACAAGGTTCTAACGGAGCAAAGTTAACCTTGAAATGGCCACCCAACTACAGTAATCTATTTTTAAGCTACTCCATAACTATAATCTCTATATTGACGCCAATTAACACATTTCCTGAAAAATCTAGAGAACTCTAGGGACTTTGTCGATAAAAATCGGGGAAGAAACGAACACGGAGGTTGGCAACACTGCGGGCTATACTTGGGTTGTTATGTAATTTTAGTCGTAGTTTCTTTCTTCTTTGTTTTATTTTTTACTATAAATACATTGCACCTAAGCTGGCTTTCAGCCACCGTGTTCAAGCATCCGCATGTTTCTGCGGGCCTTTGCGTAACTGCGTATTTTTTATTGTGCAATAAACTTTACTGAATAATATTATATAATATTATATATTTTTAAAGATCATGCGCTTATTCATAACTGTAGTAAAATTATATAAAACACTTCTGAGTGCAATGAAAACGTATAAAAGTTTTTACATAGATAATTTTTTGATAGTCACTTGAAGCCAGCACTTCTCTTGGAGCGCACCAGAGGACATGCAAGCGCAGGATCACTTAGCTACTGAGAAGTTTACTTCAACAGCCAAGGGAGGTAGCTGCATCGTCCGTGTTTCCTTCAAGCGAGACAATTCATGTGCATTAAGCCGTGGCACTTGGCAGATCACAAGCTCCCTTAAACTCAAGCTACCACGACAGAGTTCCTTGCAGCTACGAAAAACGTCTACCATGAAACACTTTGGGAGACCATCGGATCAGACCGATTACATCCCGAATGGTAGTCGCCGCAGTGGCCACCAATAAATATGCTTCCTCTAAAAATATATTTGAATCCGACTGGTGCTTACTCATTACCTAGTTATGGCGTCAGAGGGATGCACGTGAGGGTACTCAACAGGAGGGTATGCATAACTGTGTCAGATGTGTTAGCCGTAGGTGCTCTTCGTAGCTCGATAGTCAAAGGTCGTTGACTGCGAAATTACTCGACTTGAAATCTTACTCTTGCTAAACTATCACCTACTCTTGTTGTCACGTCATATCGTTTTAATATTCAGTGCATCTACCTATTTGCATCAGAGTATATCTACGTGAGGCTGGCTATCTTTTCACTGTGGGCATGATGCCACCTTTGTCTCATGGCCAATGGGTAGCATTTACCGCCCTCAACAATCAATGAGACAATGCCATCCTCTTCAACTGGCTCACTACCGCTCAGCAGATTTATAGTTAGTTTTGAACAGACGTGCATAAGTATGTTACGAGAGGTGGGGGGGGGGGGGGGGTAATTGAGGGTGTACTTTATGCTTTATATATGCTTTACCACCCATATAAAATTTCTGAGAGGCTAGGTTTTGACAGCGTGTCGATATGACGGACATAATAATTACACTCTAAACAATTAGGGTCAAACGAGTAGACATGTACTTCCCATGCCAATAATAATTTCATTTTCATAAAACAGCTAGAATTGTTTCATAAATGCGTTTTGTCAAAAAAGAAAAAAAAAAACTAAAGAAACAGAAATAAGCTCCCTGAAAAAAAATTTAAAAAAGCCGCTCTTGTATTGGTTTGGGAACGGGAGAAATCGATTCTTAAAAACGTAGTCCAGGTAGGTGTGGAAACATTCTTGTGACCCGCTGTTTGCAAATTCCTGAAATCTCGTTCAATGAAGTAGGAAGTTTAAAATAGTGGTAAAAAATAGATTATGATATCGTGCAAAAAGCGCCGATGGGATTGAAAGGAGGGAAAACTGGAAGCAAACTGGCCGTGACTGCGTCTTCGCCACAAAGAACAACGTGACACATACACACCCAAAAACACACATAACAAGAATGAAAACAAACAAAAAATCTACAAGCTTGTAACAAAGGTTGCCGCTCAGTCTTTGGTTATTGTATTTGCTTCAGTACTTTGATATGTTTCAGAAGCTGAAAGGCTATTGTTATTTTCAGTCGAACGGCGCCGATGGCGTTTGATGTCGCTAACAACAACGCCTGGTGCCGCAGCGGCTGGCTTAGGTCGGTTCCATAGGTCATAGGAGTAGGCTGCCCCACGATAGCTGTTAAGACCAAACAAAACAAAAAAAAAAACGACAGAGCAGTAGGCGATCTCTTTGACGTGAGTATAAGGCGAGCACTGTGGTTCCAATTAATTGAGCCGACTGAAGGTGTCTGCGTGTGGCCATCTCAAAACGAACTGAAAACAGCACGTACTGTATTTCAAGGTAAAACTAGGCATTTAAATATCATTGTTTGATGCATTACTAACAACTTCAGATTGCCAAAACTAATCTATCCGCTTATTACAATATCTGAGCAGGTGGGTTGTGATTTTGATGCATGATACCAATATCTGTATTGGGCGCTACCACTTCAGGTATTGCTTGGAAGTGCACTCCCGCAGCAGTTTTAAGCCCGCGAAAACGATATTCTATTTTAATTTTTCAATAATGCCAAAATCAACAATTACAGCGAAGCAACGTTTCTCGATCGTGTTCCTGATCAAAAATAGCGTCAATAACAAAACGCCTGAATGAAATGCTAATATAACTACTGCGATATTGTATATATACATAAGCATCTGAAATGCCGAGGCTCCATCTAAAAGTGTCTGTAAAAATCGGCGCCTACACGTATCAATCTAAATGTTTTGACAAATGTGTATTTTACAGGTGAGTTTTATCTTGTAAAACTAGAAGGAGTAGCCGCTTCCTTTGTAAAACATATGGTCGTAAAAAGCTTGCCAGGTCAACGGCAGGCGGCGACGCAGACGATCTAGTGTAGTGGCGGGTCGCGTTTGGCGCACGTAAGTACTGCTTCTTCCGGCTCTGGTTCCGGTTAGCTCCTTAAACAAAGATCGAAATTACACGCGACGATCGAGGTCTATTCAAATAACATATTATTTTTGTAATATACATTTGCTCTAAAAATAAATGCGGACAATGATAGCATACCGTTACGTTATAAAAAGGGAACGAAAACGCGGTTGCACAAGCGACAACGTTTTTGCTGCTGTGGAATTTTGTTTGCTTGTCGTCTGCTTTTTCTCGCTGGTAGGCCAAACCTTCGGACACCGCTCCCCACGCCGTCTATTAATACGTGCGCCAAACGCACACCGCCGCACGACTCAGTCGTCCGCGTCGCCGTCCGCCGTTGAACCTGGCAAGTTTTCTGGCCCCATTTCTTGCTGAAAGAGAGCTACGCCTTGTAATTTTACAAGGTAAAACCAACCTGTGAAACACACCTTTGACAAACGGTTTCGACTTCTACGTGGGGGCGCCGCTTTTACGGCCTATTTAGATCCAGCCTTTGCATTTCAAAAACCTTATATTTTAGCATAATATCTCTCTCTCTCTCTATATATATAAATATATATATATATATATATAGAGAGAGAGAGAGAGAGAGAGAGACAGAAAGGGAGAGGGAGACAGAATTTAACCGTAATACATAACGCCTCACTAAAATTATTTGGAACAGGTTGCTACGTCTCTTTTTTCTAGAGGATAAAACGGAAGCGCGCAAATTCGTATCGGTCATCTTTTTTTGCTGGATTTCATTGTGTGCTCAAGGTAAGTCTGCATCTTTAAAAAAACGTTTATTTTGGGGATATCGTAAAATAGAGTTATCTAAGACTGCCAGCGTCGCCTCGAGATAGGAGTGCAAGGAAGACTGATGAAAGGCTACATGATACACTCAAAAACAAACAAAGGAGGAGAAATGGAGGAAAAAGCGATGTTCCTCCCTGTCGCCTACGGAAGGGAGGAAATCGTAACCGTTCCTCCATTTCACCGGTTTAGATGCAGCGCAACCTGGTGGCGCTTGAAAAAGGACGAAAATTCCTCCCCCACGTTCGTGGCGGCAGCGGCGGTCGAACCGCCGCTGCCGCCGCGAACATGTTCAATGGCGGTCACGGCAACTTGAGGGCTTAGTTACCGTCACCTAGAGCAATCCCACTACTGTTGATGCGCGGTGCTAGGAGAGAAAAGTGGAGCTGCGGGGGCTAGCGGAGGTACATTAGTTTAACAAAAAAAATAAAAAATAAAGCGAGGCGCGTAGCACGGCGTGTGTCTCGCGAGAATCACGCCGTATGTGCCCGCTTCGAGATCGCGCTTATTCATTGTGGATGAAACCTTGCAGCTGCGATGAGTACAGGTGTCGACTTATCACTGACATGGCAAGTACGACCGCTTTCGTCGCGTTACTTGCTACATGACAAGTAGACATAGTGAACCTGGAGCGAGGGAACAAAAAAAGGACGGACAGACACGAAACTATGCCTTAAAGGGTAACTGCAAAGAAAAAAAAGTTTTTTTTTTAAACAGCCATATTGGGACAAGCATGTCAAAAAACAATTTTTCCGCGACGAAACAATTTTTTTTCGGCAATATTTATTGCGTGAGACTGATTTTAGTTTGCGGCTATTTCGTCCGTTTTAAATCGCGCGCCACGAAGTTGGGATTCCGTGACGTTGATCCCAATCGGCTGCTATTGGCTAAGAGTTTGATTGACAGCTTAGATCTTGGTTGTTAAACCTTTGTTATATGTTGTAATTTCATTTTGAGCGGCATATTTTTACGTTTAAAGAATAACCCATGTAATGAGAGCTATTATTTTTTACAAATGGTTTACATGACGGGCACTTTCGTTTGGATTCATACCAAAACAAACAAAAGCTTCGCCATTCTTTCACGGCCGCCGAAGTCTCTGCTCCCGCCTGTCTCGCCTTCCTCGACTAGTCGTTTCGCCGAAGTGATCAGTGTTTCGTGTTGAGCCAGGTGCTTGAGTGAGACTTCCTGAAGTGAAGTAGTGTGTGATTAGCAGCTGTCGCCAGTGTTAGTGATAGGAAGCGACGCGGGGTTTTGGCTTTCATGGCGCGGTTTGTTTCTTTCGCTGTCCTCTTTGCTTTCTTAGCGTGTTTTTTTTTTCCTTGCTTGCGCGTGCAAATGCCGACCTATTTTAGATGTCAGCTCCTGTAATGGGGTATCCACAAGAAGAAGAAATTCGCCCCTTTCCTCCGCGGAGCGCGCATCACGTGAGACATACGTCATCCCTTTTTGACTTCTCGCGGCGCCGTTCTCCTCCGTGGCGGAGGCGCGGAGGCTTCGTTCTGTCAGCACGAGAGCTCCGCAGGTGGGCGGTGGAGCCGAGGACGGAGTTTCCCGGGTTGTTGACGTCACGACATCCGTCCGCAGAGTTCTCCTTCGTGTGGATACCCCTTAAAGGGGAGCTCCGCCGATTTTTCGGAAGACTTCGATCTGGCTGGAAATTCGCAGACCGCATCAACAACCCTTTCTCAAATGATAACCAAAATATTTTATAAAAATAAAATTGTTTCGTGAAGTTATTGAATTTTCAAGTGACGCCGGCCGCGAGGGTTCCAGGAGGCGACTCTCTACTGGCAACAATGAAAAATCCCTACTTTTCCCTGCCCGCGTACGTCACGGGTGGGCAGGCGGACGAGCGACTCGGGCAGCCGCAAGTGGCTTTCCGGGCGCCAGCGATCGAGATTATTTTTTCGCAGCTTCAAGGTTGAAAGCTCCTTTGCAATGGATAGCAATCTGTGCTCTGCGATAGATTGTAGAAACAGTGCCTGGAAAAAGCTTCTTTTTTAACCTTGTTTTCGTGGGAGAGAGAAAAAAAAAGCGTTCCCCGGCAGCAATGGAGGCCAGCCACGTCAAGGTGCTTTTGCGCGAGCCGTGTGCCGAGAGAACTACAAGTGTCACTTGAAACATACTCACTTATGCTCGGAATACTTTATAGCCGCGAGCATGCGAGTTAAGTATCCTTCAGCAGCTGGAACAGCTTCAAGAGCGGCAAGCGCAAACTCAAGCCGGCTGTGACCATTACAACATCTGACCAAAGAAGAAAAATAGCACACAATCTAGCACTAGAGTTGACATTTTGCATAGTCACATTTGTTATTCACAATTGGCTCAGTGATTTTTTTTTTAATTTTTTATAAACACCATTTCTGTTTCGGACGTCGAATCTAGGTCGGGCTATTCTCGAAGTTCCACTCACGCGGCCGATGTGTTGAAGACGAGAAGTGAAACGTCAGTTCAAGTCTGAATTTAGACACGACTTTCGACATATTGCTATTCCTGTCTGCTATTACAGGAGTTTATGAAGCAGGTGTTGAGCTCCATTAATATACGATAGAGCCTTGGCCTGGTTTGTCAAATGGTTGGCGTGCAATAAATATTCTCTGCAGATGAAGTGATGAACACGTCTTTAATTTGTTCTATTGCGAAGAAATTTTATATTTCCCTGAAAAGGTTTTTTTTAACCATGAAAATATTAATGTCGTTGAGGGGAGGCGTGCAAATTCAAAGCTGATGGAAACTGCGCTGAAACAAAACTTAATTAAGAAAAATATTATATAGAATTACCCTCTTCCCATGTGCTTTCGTGAATGGGTGTTTGAATGCGATGCATTCTACTCAAAAAAAATAAAAAAAATACGGGTACACATTTTTTTAGTTACTTTTGTTAACCTATATTGAATTAAAAGTTTCATGATGTCTTTCTGTACCTTACGCACTATTGTATCTTCAGGCAAATCTTCTTTATTTGAAGATGAACAGTGTATTTGTGTATTTTATACGCATTTTATTCCACCTTGATGTTTGGCTTGGTGGTTGCAGAGTTCTTTTAATTGTCATTTTAACACGATCTTCATGACCAGTAACGTGCCATCTGATCTACACGAATGCAGTTGATTCAATTCTATACATTTCATACTTTACGAGAATCACAGTCTACATGTGTTGGGACCCAGCCCAGCCCAGCATTTTCGTCATTCTTGTCCAGCTCGCTTGCACCTTTGCATTTAATTGCATTATAATAAATACGCACATGTCGTCGCTTTGGAAGGCGAGCAATGTACGTGCCGCACGCACGAACGCTGAAAATGGCATCGACCATAAGCGCTTTTCAGAAATGGTCTATAGATCTTTTGCTAAATTACTTAAGCACCAAGGAGCATATTCATGCCACAAGAGTAGTTACACGTGCTGGCGCCTGCAACAGTAACTTTTCTAAAAGAATCTAGAACAAATGGCACGTTCCTTCAGGTTATACGAGAGTGGGGGGCATCTGTACCCACATTCTGAGCATTTTTCGTGCTGCATGGGCAATTCGTCAAAAAATGTAGTGCCTGACTCTTCGATCTTTCTTCGCCAGCCATCTCCTAATAAAAAGAGAACGGATTTACTAGCGATATGACCAAACTAGCGAGCCGCGGCTTGAGCGTACCGAGTTGCAAAAACGGTTTGATCAAAATTCCAATTTCACCCGTTTTTTCTTTTTTATAGTTTAGCCCATAGGCCAAGGTCATACTTTGTGCAAATATAGAGAATTATTAACTTTAAATAGCACGAACGCTCAGGTTTTCTCGCAGTTAGACGCGAGAAAGGCGGCCGCGAGCGTACCCGATTGCCGGCCGCGCGCCTCGCTGCCCACCCGTGACGTCACGCTTGGGTGGCGGGAAAAACTGGGGAGAAACTAGGAAGAACGATGTTTCGGTTTCGGAAGCAAACAAAATATCACTTTTTTAATTAACTATAGGGAATCTGGGAGAACGAGATAGCATTTCGGAATCAGGAAGCCATCCACATTCAGATTATGCCTTTGGATTAGGTAGCTCGAAAAATCTGACGACATGATGGCGCTTAAGACAAGGACAACAGGGGAGACTAGACAACACGGAGCGCCGTTCAACACGGAGCGCCTCGAAAAATCGGCGGAGTTCCTCTTTAAGCAGCGCCGTTGCTCTGTAAAGTGCTGCGAGATGAGTGATCGCGACAGCGAGTCTTCCCGCAGCCATGTCGCCCCGAAAGATCACAAGCTGAATGCTATTTGGCTGCAGGCAATCGGGCGTTCGCGTAGCGACAAACGAGTCCAGGTATGTTCTCGTCATTTCGCTCCGAGGCCTTCGAGATTCGCACCGAGGCACTTCTCAGGTCACATCTTTGCGACATGTGCTCGCAAACCTCGGAGCTTATCGCGTCCCGTCAAACCAAAACAATACCGGCGCCATGTTGAACGTGCGTTGTTGCCACATTTTCCCCGACCAAACAAAAACAACGAAAGCAAACCGGCTCTAGCTTCCAACGTACATGGACGGCACCTTCCCCCCTTCCCATTCCCCCCCCCCCCCCCCTATCCGCAGCCGGGAGTCGAGACGCTGCGTACTCCGCAGCCAAGTCAATCCATGAGAATCCAAGTGGGAGGGGCGGGGCGTAGTTCTCCAGCGCGCGGGTTGAAAGCGCGGGAGTTTCAAATGTGGAGAGGTTGTGACTCCGACTAAATTAGTCCTGTGGAGTAAATATTGCAAAAACAAAAATGTTTGTTTTCACGGAAGATTTGTTTTGTGACATGCTTGTCCCAATTAGGATGTTTAAAAAAACACTTTTTTTTCTTTGCAGTTACCCTTTAACCAGCTCGCCTGCCTATGCGGAGGGCAAGTTCGTCTGCTTCTTGCGCAGGGGGTAGCGGTGACGTCAGAATGCCGAGCCCTGATTGGCTGATCGCGCCCCCCTATCTGAGCGTCGTCTGCTCCTTTGCAGCCTCGTCTGCTCCCAACGTCGTCTGCGTCTGTCTTACCTTTTCTGCGACTTTCGGAAGTGCAGGTCTTTACGAGCGAGCTCGACTTCGCCTTTCAGAGAGGGCAGACGAAATAACTCGAGCGGAACGTTGTTTTTGTCTAACAACTAGCAGACGCGCATCAAGGAGAGAAGTCAAAGGACTCACTGGCGACGTGTCCCGAGGCGCCGAGGTTTGTTTGCTAAGAACCGAGAGTGAGCGTGTTAGTGTCCGCAAGTTCCCTCCCAAATACTTTTTCCCTCCTTTCGTGTGCGGCGAGACTCCTCACTCTTTAACGGCGGGTCGGCGCAGTTAACATCGTCTGCTTAACGTCTGCTAGTCAAAGCGATGGCTGCTTTACCTTTCCTGCGTCTGTCGGAGATTGCACCGCTTTTTCACCGGCGAGAACGCCGCCCTCGAGAAAGATTTGTGTTTGTCCTTTGTCCCTCTTGTTCCCCTTCTCCAGGGATTATTTTCGTCATTCTTGTCCAGCTCGCTTGCACCTTTGCATTTAATTGCAATAACAATAATTACTTCTTGGTGTCAACGAGTCTACGACATAACTTCCGCGATACGTTCGACGCCGCTCGGGTAGCTCGATTGATCTTGCTCGGCTTCTCTTCCACAGATTAGCACAGGTTTAGAACTTTTGCCACTTGGGTTTACGCCACACATACATACCCCAATACGCTAACTGACAACAGCCTTTTAGCCGAGCAAGAAAGTCGTGACAACATGCAGCGATCGAGCACTTTTGGGCTATGATGTGCTCACAGTACCGATCGCATAGCCGCATTTGTTTATTTACAGTCCCTACATCGGCTGTCATCTGTCTTTAGCTGATTACCTTTGAAGAACTCATTAAACGCGAGGTACCATTCACGAAACTCGTGCAACTAAACGTTTTAACATAGTGGTGAACATGGTGTTTACTTCTTACCTGAGCGAGCGACCTGCCGCGGCATGCTGCTCTTGGGGCGTTGTAGCCACTGCTGTGGAAGGTCTATCTTGGACAGTCCATTTAGAGCCGTGTAAAGTGCGGTAGCCACCATGCGGCCGCACTTTGCGGCCCCGCGAGGGCACTCACAGTGACCCTCTAAAATGTCACCTTTATCGGAGAGCGTCATCTTTACCGCGTAGCTACAATTCTTAAACGACGCCTGGACATTCGCAACTAGAGTGAAATCCTTCACCTCAAAAGAAAGGACGTATACTTCAAGGTATTTCCTTTCGCCTTTTTCGAAGGCCGCGTTCTCGCCGGTGAAAAAGCGGTGAATCTCCGACAGAAGCTGAGAAGGTAAAGCAGCCATCGCTTTGACTCGCAGACGCAAAGCAGACGACGTTAACTGCGCCAACCGCGCAAACCCGCCAACGCCGTTAAAGAGTGAGGAGTCTCTCCGCACACGAAAGGAGGGAAAAAGTATTTGGGAGGGAACTTGCGGACACTAACACGCTCACTCTCGGTTCTTAGCAAACAAACCTCGGCGCCTCGGGACACCTCGCCAGTGAGTCCTTTGACTTCTCTTCTTGATGCGCGTCTGCTAGTTGTTAGACAAAAACAACGTACCGCTCGATTTATTTCGTCTGCCCTCTCTGAAAGGCGAAGTCGAGCTCGCCCGTAAAGACCTGCACTTCCGAAAGTCGCAGGAAAGGTAAAACAGACGCAGACGACGCTGCGAAGGAGCAGACGACGCTCAGATAGGGGGTCGCGATCAGCCAATCAGGGCTCGGCGTTCTGACGTCACCGCTACCCTCTGCGCAAGAAGCAGACGAACTTGCCCTCCGCATTTGCTTTAACTTTAGTAACAAGTAGGGCGCACAAGAAATAGTCGTCATAATCGTGGATCATCACGTTGTTGCTAAGATTACTGCTCTATCCGAGTCGACACGTCTATACGTTCCTAGCCCGTCACCTCCGCGAGAGACATATACTCTTGAAATAAAGCGTACGTACCATGCAGCAAAAGGTAATCCGTGCGGCATTTATTTCAGTTCTGTGTAAAACAGAACAGCATATTCAGTCGATAGGAACGAGCACTGCGTTGCCGCAAGCGACTGCGTCCGACACACGCTGTAGTCCGTCAACATCGCGGCCACAACCGGCTTGCGGGAACACGCGTTTTTTTTTTTTTTTTTTAAACCATAGCCCCGCACAAGAAATGACTCGGAAATGACGATTCGGCGAAGGAACGAAGCAACGTATCTGGGAAACAAGGTCAAATATTCATTTGGGAAGAGTCCACTTGGCATTCCATTCTGGTTCCGGGGCGAAGGGGGGGGGGGGGGGGGGGGGAGGGAGGCCGGATCCGCTGTCTTGAAGGAACGAATGATTTACCACAGCGGACGGTTCACCGCGGCTTTTTTTAGTTTGTGCGGCATCTCCTGCTACTGTGTGCTACATATCAAATAACGCACTCGCAAAAAAAAGTAAAGTGAACAAATAATTCCGTGGATCTTTTTTTTTTTTTATGCGGCCGACTCAGTCCCTTATCGCGAGGTTTCTCTCGTGTCGCCAAACGAGCGCGGGCCGGCTGTAGTACACGACCAAGCCGACCCGGCGTCAACAACGTGGATCTCAAGTCTACTCGTCGCAAATGTACTGGACGTACTTTTAAAAGAAGCAAGGGTGAACATAAGCTTACTCGATGATAAATTAATGTTATATTTAGACAGCGACATGAATAGAAGATTACTAACAATTGCTGTACAAACTTTTATTTTAGCTTTAGTGTCCGAAATAGTTGCATTGCGTTAGCTCTCGTAACGCTATATTCTGCAACGGGTTGGAAACGTTCTCTAAAACATGAAAACACGGCTCCGCTACGGTATATATAGCGGAGGCCATACCCATAAATGATTGCTTATAGAGTTGCAGAAGTGACTGAACGATCTACTAAAACTTTCAACACGGGCTGTTTAACTTTCTGACTTGGGCAACGTGATGTTTTCAAGCGGTTGCATTATATCACCAAAGACAGTTTCATTTTAGTTGTCTGCTTTGATACCAAAGTCATAGTCCGTGGGTCCTTATCGCTCCCGGCACTTACTTTTTATAGGAAAACCGCTCCAGGTTAGAAAATTAAAACAATATTAAATTTCTCTAATACGAGTGACAAAGCATGACCCAAGATATGTCCTCTGCTGTTGCAACGAGTCTTGTTAGCACCAGTAATATTTTTTTATTTAAAAAATTCATTGAAATACGTGTGCAATAATTAAAATTAATTATTCCCCCGCCAAAACTTAAAATAGATTACACTGGCACTGAACACTCAAATCAAGCAATAGCTTGGTGGCAAATTTCAGAACCAGTGTAGTGCATTTCAACACTGAATAGCCAACATGATTACTCGAACTTATTAAAAAAAGATAATCATTAAATTTTAGTTAATTAGCCTAAACATCTACGTTTGCTTTGATCAGGGTGTTGAAATAAGAGTTGGAGGCTATTCCTAGAGACAATTGAAATAATTTATCAAGTACGAGTAATATTTGCTCCGTCTCTCCGTGTTTACGCGACAAATGATGGCAGTCACCGGCCAAGTCGGATTCAAAAATAAGACTGCCATATATAGAGAGAGTGCGACCTTAGCGTACGTGGAGAGGGATGGGGGTTCGGTGTCGCTGCGTTGTTGCTGTTGTGGGGTGTTGTGCTTGTGTTTGGTGTATTCTGTGTGTTCAGTGTTGTATGTGTATTTACCATGTAGCATTCAAGAGTGGGGGACATTGGAAAACAAATTAGCACTTCACCAACATCTTTTCTTTTTCTGTCTTTAGCGCCATCTGGTGGAAGCAAAAGGAAATTTACCAAGACGTGAAAGTTTCCGACAACGAGCCGATACCAAGGGGAGAAAGTTTCCTCCATTGGGCGAAAAAAATTTTTTTTTTTGAAATTTAGATTATACTTAAATATTAGATTACTTAGAACTGTCCCTAGATCGCATATGTAACGAGCATAATGTAGATAATTTAGGGCATTACATTTCAAAACTTGATTTCTGTCTTTCTAGCATAGTCCCCAAAAAGACCAAAGAAAAAAACAAGTGCAAAAAGTGGATACTACGCGAGATAATCTATCAAAAAGCGAAAGAGAAGAAGAAGAAAATTAGGTGTTTAATGGCACAGCGGCAACTAAGGCCATAGTGTGCCAAACACAGGGTAAGTTAAAGGCAATACTGAAAAGACCTATAGTAGGTAGTTCTATTAAAACTATGGGGAATGAATGTTTGACTCTACAAGATACAAGCCTATTAAGGCCTCCAGAAATTTTTCACCGATGCTCCGCTAATCTTCAGGCAAACGTAATAGAAATGAAAACAAACTGAAACTCATAGCCGGTGCAGGATGCGAATGCTATCTAAAAACTTAAAAACTTGATGGTGCGGCACAAGAGGTTCGTCACCCAGTAATAGTGTCGGGTGAAACGGGACGTGATTGCGGAAAAAGGTAGAGAAAAAAATGGTGCGTTCGTGATGGTACTTAGGACATGTGATAAGAATATGCATGACACTCAACGGCTCGTTACAGTGTTCACATTTCGGAGCTGTCTCTGCCCGTAGGAGGTACCCATGCGTGAGATGGGTGTGTCCCAATCTCAGACGACAGAGCACAACCTGAAAGAAGCGCTCCCTGTGTCGGCAACTTGCCCATTCCCGTAGGGTAGGTTTCACGCAATGAAGTTTGTTGTGTATTTCCGTGTCCCATTCTAACTGCCAGTTTTTCTGGATTGCTCTTTTAAGACTGTGTTTGTAGTCAGTGTATGGAATGCACTTGATATCCACTTGCCTCTGAATGCACGTACTGGCAGCTCTATCAGCATCCTCATTTCCCTGAATACCGACATGACTAGGCACCCAACAGAAATTGATGTGTAGGAGTGATTTTACTGCAGTGTGCACAATGCTCCGGAGCCTAGTATCGAAGGCATTTTTCGGTACTTCCAAAGAAGCAAGCGCCTTTAATGCACTGAGAGAATCAGAGTAGATAACTGAACACTTGATAGAGTTTTCTAAAATGAATTCAACAGCTAAAATTAAAGCATATAATTCTGCAGTAAAGATTGAGGCTCTGGCATCAAGACGCCTAACAACCTTCCATGTCTCGCTTATAACAGCACAACCAACAACAGAATCACTCTTAGTACCATCCGTGAAGAAGCTCCTACAGTCGCTGTACGTATAAGCAACCTGGGAAAACGCCTGCTCCAGGGCAGCAACAGGAGTTTGCCGCTTATTATATATGATCAGAGTAAAATTGATTATGGGTGCTACGCACTCCCAAGGAGCTACTGCCAGTGGAATTTGGGCAACTGGGCTGAAACTGTCAAGGTTGTACGCCTGCGAATATGATTTAATTCTCTGCGTAAAAGGGGGTACGACAGATGGCTTGTTCTGGAATGTAGTTTCATAGCGAGAATCCTGAATTGCTTCCTGGATCGAAAGAGAAGGGGTAGAGCGAATTCTAAATACATACTGGAAGCCTAAATAAAATCGTCTTTTTTCAAGTGAATATTCATTACTCTCAGCATATAGACCAGGAATAGGGGACGTCCGAAAAGCCCCAGTGGAAAGCCTCAGACCTTGATGGTGGATCGGGTCCAACACCTGAAGGGTAGATTGACGTGCGGATTCATACACTACACATCCATAATCCAATTTCGAACGAACCAAGCAGCGATAGAGACGAAGGAGGCATTCCCGATCGCTACCCCAAGATTTGTGTGAAAGCAGTTTTAGAAGGTTCATCGACCTTGAGCATTTCTGTTTCAGGTAAAGTACATGACTACGGAAATTCAACTTTTTATCAAATATCACTCCTGGAAACTTGTGTTCATTACGAACAGGAATTGCCTGCCCCCTTAAGGCCAGACTAGGCTCTAGGACCATGCCTCTGCGTAATGAAAAGTTGACACATAATGACTTCTCTGGTGAAAAACTAAACCCATTGGCATCAGCCCACCTCATCAGACTATTAATTCCCAGCTGAAGTTGTCTCTCGCAGACCGAAATTTTACACGAACTGCAAGAGATCTGCAAGTCATCCACGTAAAGAGAATAGGAAAGTGATTGTGGGATAGACATTGCAATAGAGTTCATTTTTTTAAATAGTGTTACGCTAAGGACACCGCCTTGTGGAACTCCATTATCTTGGACAAAACTTCGAGAGAAGGTTGTACCAAGCTTGACATGAAAATATCTGTCTTCCAAGAAGCTTTTGATGAGTGAGAGCATTCGGCCACGAATTCCATACAAGACAAGCTCGTTCAAGATTGCATACCTCCGTGTTGTGTCGTAAGCCTTCTCTATATCAAAAAAGACAGAAACACAATGCTGCCTATCAACAAAAGCCTCACGAATAGTCTTCTCAAGTCGGACTAGGTGGTCAACCGTTGATCTGTGGGCACGGACACCGCACTGAAACTTGTCGAGGAGGTTATTTTCCTCTGGAAAATGGACCAATCTTGAGTTTACCATCCGTTCAAAGGTTTTCCCCAAGGAACTGGTGAGGGCTATGGGCCGGTAACTTGATGGTAATGATGGATCTTTTCCTTGCTTGAGGAGCGGGATAACCTCAGCTCTTTTCCAAGAATCTGGGAAGACACCTTCTCTCCAGATCTGGTTAAAAAAGTTTAAAAGCGCCTGCAGGGTATTGGAATGCAAATGCTTGAGCATTCAGTAGTGAATTCGATCTGGTCCCGGGGACGTATTTTTACTTTTATTTAACGCTGCCTGTAACTCTCGAAAAGTAAATGGTCTATTATAGGGGTCTCGTAGTCCTCCAGAGAAATTTATTCTCGTCTTTTCTATAACACTCTTATACTTTAAAAATGCAGCTGAGTAATGTGATGAACCTGATACAGATGCAAAGTGCTCCGCTAGAATATTGGCCTGCTGCTCAAGACTAGGCAGTACACCACCTGGCAGAACAAAAAGCGGTATGGAGAAGGCTCGATAATCCCCATTAATCTTATGCACTTTTTCCCAGACAACTTTTACACTGGTGCGACTATTAACGGAGGAGGTATATTTCTTTCATGTCGTCTTTTTAGATTGACGACGAACATATTGAGGCTCCGCCCGAGCCTGTTTGAAGGCTAAAACTTTTGGAGGGGTCGGGTACCGGCGTAGCGCATCCCAGAAAAAATGTTGTTTTTTTCGAGTCTTACTGCACGCCTTAGTCCACCAAGGTTTTGGCTTAACAGGAAGGCGTGTAGAAGACTGCGGAATAGCCTTATGAGCTGCCTCAACTATAGAGGCAGTAAGGCATTTGCAGGCATCATTTACATCCCCAACTAAAGTTTCAGGGTTAACCTCAGATGAACTTTCAAACATGGCCCAGTCTGCCTGGTCTACTATCCAGCGTGGCGAACGTGTCATGAGAGAGGATGAAGGTGCAGTGCACTTTAAAATAATGGGAAAATGGTCGCTACCATATGGGTTAGGATCCACATGCCATGAAAAGTTAGGAAAAAGTGTGGCAGTCCCAATGGAAAGATCAATGCATGATGAAGAAAGGTGTTGACAGCTAAAAAAGGTAGGCTCACCAGTATTAAAAAGACGAAGTGTTCGCGAGAATAAGATAGCCTCAATAATTTTCCCTCGGATGTCACGACGTGTGCTCCCCCATAGAGGGTTGTGAGAATTAAAATCGCCCATCAAAAGGTATGGCTCCGGAAGCAGGTCTAAAACGAATTAAAATCTGAGGATTTCAAAGTAATGGATGGTGGTAAGTACAAAGAGCACACTGTCAGAGCTTTGTGAAGCATTACCCGTACAGCAACTGCTTCCAGTGAGGTAGACAGTGGAACCTGAACACAGGGCACTTCTCTCGGGAGAACCACCGCAACTCCTCCAGAAGAACTGACTGAGCACGGACGATCCTTCCGGAATACCTGGTACCGTCTGAGGAAGTTGGTATGGCTGGGGCTTAAATGAGTCTCCTGCAAGCAAAGCACACGTGGCTTGTGTTCCTCCAGCAAAAACTCCGCATCATCCAGGTTACTTAGGAGCCCTCGACAGTTCCACTGCATTAGCACTGAAACCATTATAAATATATAAAATTATGAGCACACGGGTGAAGAGTGAAAGAAATGTAATTACTTCGGAGGGATCACAGGTTTTTTAGTTTTTTTGTTTGGTCTTCGGATATTGCCACTCCATCTCCTCCTGGTCAGACCCAGGGGTAGATGAGGAGGTGGAGGGGGCAGGAGCACCGCTCTCCTGAGATCCGCAAGCAGGCTTGCTTGACGGGTTGGGAGAGTCGGAGCAGCGAGATCCTAACCCGCGGCCGCGACCAGTACCTGACGGGAGGGTGGCAGATGTACTGGGGAAAGATTCAACCCCATCCATCTGCTCCGCCTCCTTTTGTGTTGCAGAAGCTGCATGAGGACCATGCAGCCCCTTGGTTGCTGGCGGTCTCTCCAGGGAGTGAGGCCGAGAGCCTCGCTTTTTCTCTCTGGTAGGAGACCGTGCGGACTGTACAGGCGCAGCAGGCGCTGGCCTGTCTTTGGGCGTGGGAGCAGCTGGCGAACCCTCTCCGCGATGAGAGGAAGCCCGCTGCCCCTGGGTAGGCTTTGGGATCCTGAGGACGGCAGCCAGGTCCTCGAGCAAGACCTGGGTTGCCCTCGACTCCATACGTGGCGCAGGACCCCGGCGCGCCACGTCGGCATACGAGCCTTCTACAAGAAAGGACCAGCGTTTCTTGGCCTCAAGGTATGTAATATTCTCTTTAGCCTTCAAACTCAAGATCTCTTTCTTCTGCTTCCACAGGGGACAAACACGGGAGTACGCTGCATGGGCGTCCTTGCAGTTGGAGCAGAACACAGTGCTTTCACAGATGTCTGCGACATGCTCGTTGCTGCTACACTTGGCGCCAATCTCTCTTCCACGACAGCTCCTAGACCCATGCCCGAACCGTTGGCACCTGAAACACCTCTGGGGGTTCGGTACATAGGGACAGACACGGCAGTTCAGATAGCCTGCCTTCACTGTTGCTGGGAGACTATGCCGTTCAAAAGAAAGAATAAGATGTTTTGAGGGTATCTCCTGACCCTCGCGGTGAAGTATAATCCGCTTTACTGCAGTAACCCCTGAGTTTTGTAGGCCTTCAAGGATCTCATCCTCGCTTACACCTAGGAGGTCTTCTTCAGAGATGACACCACGCACAGTGTTCAACGTCCTGTGCGGCGTTACCGTGACCGAGGTATCGACGATGCTTTTGATCTTTTGAATGGCCAAACTTTGCGCTTGTTTGGAGACCTCTACAAGAAGGTCCCCAGAATGCAGTTTTTTTGCTTAGTAGGAGTGTCCGATCAAGTGCTCAAGAACTTTGGCAACAATGAACGGAGACAGCTTGGCGACAGGGCGTTGATCGTCTTCAGAATGAACTACAAAAAACTTGACAAAGTGTTCTACTTCTGGTGCTTTGGCAATGACTTGGTCCGGTCAATGCCGTTTGGATGGCTGCCTGGAACCGGGTTTAGACAGAGAGGGAACCATAGGAGGCGGAAAGTGTTCAGAATCCGCGGTGCACCGCCCACCACCGAGCCCAACAAGGGGTTAGGTAACGTGCCATAACAAGAAGGGCTTGGCTGGAGACGTTACACTAACAGTGCTGCCGGGAAACTATAACCAAGTGTGGATCTGGACGAGAGTATCTGTCACCACCCAAAGTTAGCCCTTGCCGCCAAAGAAGGTGAAATAAAAAGGAAGAGGAGAAGAAGAAGAAAGGTATAGAAAGGAGAGGTGGAGAAAGGCGACTGACTGAATCATCCTGGTCGGGCCAAGCCAGGACACCCGTCTACGAAAAGCAGGGGCCGAACCGGTGTATTGCCTTGCCCGGGGGACCCCGAAGGGACCAAACACTACCCGGGCTCTGCTCAACCACCAGGGTCCCCTTTTCCCCGGACACGGGTTAAGCCACGCACAGCCAGGCGTGGGTGGGCGAACGCACATGGCTCGGGGTTCGTAGTTACGCCACTCACCAAGCACCTACTATAAAGTAGGTGCCCCCTGCGTGCGGGTATGGTGGCCCACGTGGCTGGGGTCCGTGGTGACGCTACTCACCAAGCACATAGCAGCTATGGTGCAGGCGCCCCCTGCCGAGCTCGCGGTCCGTGGAGACGCCACTCTCCAAACACCTGCTTTCACAGGTGCCCCCTGCGGGGAAGCGAAAGAGACAAACTAAGAGTAAGAATGATTGATATATTTCCAACTTAGGCCGTCAGGTATGAGGAAAGATAAAGGTTGCTAGAACTATTTTTTTTTCAACAATCTTTAAAGAATATTTAAGAAATTTACCTCAAAGATTTCGGAGGTGTCTTTCATGCAGAGCTCCTAAAGCTCCTGAAGTTATTAAGAATGTAAGTGTATATCGCAAACCAACAATCATGGTGACTAAATTTAATCGGTTATTTTATTCGATTTTCATGTCGGGATATGTGCAGGAGAGTACCATAACTGAAAATACTGCAGACCAACCCGAAAGCGATTTTGTGTTATCGTACGAAGGCGTTCTTTCTTCTGTGTTATTGAATATTTATGTTAAAAAAAACACCAAATCCAGATAATATTCCAAACAAATTCTTGAGGCGTTACTATCTATGAGTCATTGAGTTTTTAGTTCTTATTTTTCGAGCATTACTTAGTCAGCGAAAATTGCCTAAGGACTGTTTACTTGACAAGTATTGACAATAGACCCTTTGCAAAAATCTCACAAGCCCGCGCGCGCGCCGCGTGACGAATAGTGGGAATCCACGGTACGCTCTTCCTCCCGCTACCACGTGGCATACGCGATCAGGCGCAGGTTACCACGGCAACAACTTTTGTGCAGCCTAGTCGGACAAGCGACGAGCCAACGGCTGCCCCTTTCTCATCCCTCTCCTTTGCACCGGCTCTGTCGTCTGCTACACCAACGCTTTGTCGAACCTGGTCGAAACCTGCCACGGTTGAGGTGCAAACTAAATGGATTCGGTGACACTTCAATACGTGAAGGTAAGTTACGACGAATAACGTATTAAAATAAGTACACCTGTCGCGATGCCTTTATGCTGCCACAGATACGGTACGCCACCAACGACGTATGGGCGGGATTGCGGATGGCTGCAAGCCTGCAACGGCTGCTGGCGGTAGCTGCCGGGGCACGCGCGCGGTCGCAGAGGCGCAACGAGAAAGTGCGTGATCTGTATCGAGGGTTCCCCAAATTACTTGCCGTCGTGGCGCTGTACGTTTTGCAAAGGGTATATTCATAAATCTGGAAATCGTCTCGACGTTTGTAACTACAGGCCACATCTCTTACGTCCTCTTGTAAACTTTTAGAGCATATTGTCTGTAAACACATACCTGATTTTTGGTGAACAAAATAGCCTTTTTTATGAGAGGCAACGTGGGTTACAATAGAGGTTATAAACTCTAACACAATTGTTTGAAACAACTCATTATCTCGCGTCGGTTTTATATGATTTTGGACAAGTAGATGTCATGTTAATTGATCTATCAAAAGCATCTGATAGGTAATCTCACTTATGCTGTTAACAAATGCAATAAATTTATAAGTAGATGTCTCTATTGTTTCCTGGATTATATCACATCTGTCAAATGAACACCGATTTGCTGAAATCGCTGGGAAAACATCAACATTGCTACCAGTCACTGTCGGCGTGCCTCAAGGGTCCGTTTTAGGGCCAACTTTGTTTCACGTTTATATCAAAAATAGCAAATAAAATTCAGCCATCTTTTGAGGTCCGTTTGTTTGCAGACAATTGTCTACTATGTAAAAGAATTAATTCACAGAGTGATCAAATGTTACTTAAAACATCACTGCGTACTATGCATGAGTAATATGTGGAAAGAAACATCAAAACGTTCTGACTTATGGCTTATTATATTTTTACAGTATTATCAATAAAGAACCCATAAGTGCTATGGCGCATTTTCTAACATTCTCAAAAACATCTTTGCAGTCTATGAATTAGCTGCAGATTTTCTTGTGTTGTCGAAGCCCAAAACTAAATTAAAGTAATTTATTAACATCAGAACGTTGCGTGAAGGAATATGCTTACGTCTGTATATGAGGCCAAGTATATGAGAAAGTATTCTTATCACCGAATTTATATGCTGATCCCAAGACTGTGATTCTTTACAGTCTACGCACTCTAAGTCGCGAAGACTGAATTTAGTGCCCTACAATGCCCTGAGTGGCGCCGCCCCCCCCCCCCCTACCCCCCTGGCAGCCGCCTAGGCATAAGTAAGTAGATGGGGCGGGCACGAGAGAAGTTGACACACTTGATGACTGTACCCTGGCATGTGCCAGCTGGAGGGTATTATGCTCCACACTTGGCACACTTCGTTTCTTCCCCAGAAGTGACTAAGCTGTGACCGAATATTTTGTAGTTGAAGCATCGTCTAGTATCTGGTGAATAGAGGCGCACATTATAGTGAATATAGCCTGCCTTAATGCTCTCAGGCGGCAAAGTGGAAGCAAAAGTGAGGACTGTATACTTAGATGGTCTTTCCTGTTCGTTCCTGGGTACGGAGATTCGTCGCATGCCGACCATCCCTTGCCCGAAGAGGGCCTTCAATATCTCGACTTAGCTAGATTCTAGCAGATCATTTTCCGCGATGACTCCCTGACAGCAGTTCAAGGTGCGATGTGGGGTGAAAAACACTTTGTAGACAGATATCTTATTTATATCTTAGGGAACAACCCTCTGTGCTTCAATTTCCAACTCAAGTAGCAAGTCATCGGATGCTATTTTTTTTTTGCCTTGAAGTTTTGACCAATTAGGATTTCCAACGATTTTGAAGTTCTACAAGATGCAAATTAAAATAGTTGTTTCTAATTTTGTTCTGAGTGCCTTACCAGAAAGAGGGTGAAGCTTTTCTGGAATGTGGGTAATATGTCCTTAATAAATACTTCGTTTCGGACATTTTTCCACTCCCCATTATGCATTTTAGTTTGTTTAGAAACCCATAAGAAATAGGTAAAAAATCGGCAATGTGGTGCGCCGCCCACCATCGACCCTAAGAAGGGAAAGGTGACAAATCATAACAAAAAGGGGCTTTGCTGAGTACGTTACTGC